>BDDA01000782.1:3959-17992 GCA_001662385.1 Chlamydomonas asymmetrica
GTGTGCAGGTGGGCGACCAGCTGGTGTCGCGCCTGCCTGCGCCTGAGCTGCTGCTGGCCTGCGCCGACACGCTGGTCACGTGCGCGGCGGAGGCATCGGGCGCACTGCAGGTGAGCGTAGCGCAGGCGCATATGTCAGCATACTGCGGTGAGCCGCTTGGTGTGACTGCGCATATGGGTGGGTGCATGGGCGTAGACCCTCATGCCACCAAAGCCCATGCACAGATTCATCAAGCAGGTGCCGACTGGCTCCTCACTGCCATGCCTTGTGCTGAGGCCTTTACTGGGTGTGTGGTGCTGTACGCCACATGCTGCATTGCTGTGGTCCATCGTTTGGCCTGCTGTCTTTGGGATTGTGCGTACGTGACAATGCCCCTCCTCCTGCTCCTCCCTTCCTTCCTTGTTGCGCTGCAGCCTCTTGCTCAGGTTGCGCTGGGTGACGCGTGCAGCCGCATCATCACGTCGCTCACGTCAGCTGCCCGGGGCATCATGGTGCGTGGTGGTGTGTTACGCATGACCAACCACCACGCAATAGATGATCAGTACGTTTTGTGTGCCTGCCGCTCCTGGATGAACGAGCTTGTTTGGCAGTGACTTGGCTATGTAATGCTCGCTAGGCTTGTTTTGTGTTGTATTGTTTGCGCACCATATGCATCACCTGAACGGCCTTGGCGGAGGCATAGGGTATAACGCGCTGACAACCCACCCTTGCGCGTCAACACCAGTGACGTCGGAGTTAGGACCGCTGCAATCTCGCCACTTTGCTTTTCCCGCATGCATGCGTACCTGACAGGCGTTGAGCGCAGAGGACTTGGCGACTGAGGTGGTCGCAGCGCGCCTTGCGCAGCCCTCTGGCGCTGCCGCTGCCATGCTGCCTGCTGATGGCGGTGGCGGCGCGAGCGGCGGCCAGGTGCTGCGCTTGAGGGCGGCGCTTACGCGCCTGCATATGCTGCTGGTAAGAAAATCATAGGGGTTTCACCAGGTGTGTGCCGTTCCGGTGACTTATTCGAGATAGCCGTCAGTCCACTGGCACGGCCAACGTTGTTCAACATGTGTTGTTGTACCCATGTTGAACAGCACTGGGCTTCCTCTGAGTCCAGTACTGCCTGGCTGGCGATGCCGCTCCTGCATGCGCTCCCGCAGACGCGTGGCTGTGTGCAGCTGGCGGCTGACGCACGCGTGGCGGGGCTGCTGGACCAGCTGCTGGCGGATGCGGGCCAGGCGGGCAGGGGCTACGGCGCGGCAGCCACCGGCCTGGCGCTGGGCTGCTCACTGGCGGCGCTGCTACTGAGCGTGCACAAGGTGGGTTGGCGGCTGGCTGGGCACAGTTGTGTCAGGGTGGGGTGTGTGCACGCACATGCTGATCACGCATGAGGCTTGCACAGATATGCGCTCGTGCCTATGGCCCCGGTCAGGCAGGCGGTGTGGTGCCTTGGGAGTTGGGACACACTGTACACATGTACCAGTACACATATACGTAGCGTACACCCAAAATTTTAAGCACCCACAATTAGGTAGCAGATCAGCTTTGTGGTAGCCCATAGGGCTAACCTCCGCCACCCTCACCTGACACACAAACTACGAGTTAGGTCCGTATCAACTTGTCCTCCACCGACAGCTAGGTGCATGATCGAGCGAGCGTTTATTGATACCTGCCATGACTGCTGCTGCTGCTGCTGCTGCTGCTGCTGCCTGTTGTACTCCTAATTGACTGCAGGCCATCACGCAGGCTGCCGCAGATGCGAACAACGCCGTGGGTGCCACCAGCGCTGGCGGTGCGGGTGGCGTGCTGCCTCCGGGCGTGGTGGGTGGTCTGGTGGCTGCGCGTGACGGGCTGCTGCGCCACATGCAGGCGCTGGCGGAGGCCGCGAGGGAGGCTGCGGAGGAGGCGGAGGAAGCGCTGGGCAACGCACAGGTGGGTAGCGGGCAGCGGGCAGTGGTGTGTGCCTGCTCAGTGGTACGTAC
This sequence comes from Chlamydomonas asymmetrica, assembly GCA_001662385.1. Lineage (NCBI taxonomy): Eukaryota > Viridiplantae > Chlorophyta > Chlorophyceae > Chlamydomonadales > Chlamydomonadaceae > Chlamydomonas > Chlamydomonas asymmetrica. Next base: position 5,924 of record BDDA01000782.1, read on the forward strand.
GAGGGACATCGTAGTCAGAGCCTCACTTGGGAACACAATACTGCTAGTTCTATCCATGGTTGATCAGGGCAACGCTCTGCCATTGGCGCACACGGCTGTTAACGTCAACCCTTCGCATGGGGTGGGAGGCATGGCATGCAACAACGCGCTGCTCCAGCGTATTGCCCGCTGCGCCTGAGCATGGGGTTCCGTACATCTGCTCAGAGGTTTTGCAGCGTGCTCGCACACTTCCCGTGCTGCTGCTTCGCCCTGACCGACTTGTCACTGTCACGCTCCCTCCCACGCTCTCATCTGTGCAGGAGGACGGCGGCCTAGACGCTGACGAGGTGGCTGACCTGGCACGCGCTGTACAGGATTCACGCGCAATACAGGTGAGGGTGAAGGGGACAGGGGGCCTTGTTCGCAGGGAGGGTGGCATGAGCATGCCACCTACCAATGCACCTTGCCATACACATCTCCACGTTCTCTGCTGCACAAGTGTGCAGCTATGCCTGGAGAAAGCGCTTGCTCAGCCATGTTGTGAAGGTGGCATGACTGTGCACCTGCACAAGATCGCCATTCACCGTTCATGCATATGCCTGCCTGCTTGCTTGTGTGGTGTTGTGTGGTGTGCAGGAGTGTGTGCTGCACTGCCTCAGCGATCTGCTGGTGGCCACAGGCAGCCGCGCATGGCAGGTGAGGCAACCAGGCCAGGGAAAGGGGGCGGGGAGAGGGGGGGGCGGAGCAGACGCGTATGCATCCCTCAATGGCTGGTGGCCATGACGCAGGGGTTGTGCAAGGCAGGGCTTGCACACCTGCTGCAACAGCGCACAACAGCTGTTGCGCCATGCAAAAGTGTGTGTGTTTGCCTGTACCAGAGCTGTCTGTACGACGCAGTCTGGAGTGTAGCCCCCAGGCTTTAGCATTGACCATCTCGTGAGCAGCATGTGAGAGGTGCGTTGCGAGTGCGCGCATGTACGTGTGTGCGCCTGCCTGCCTGCCTACCCGGTAGTAACGTGTCGTCCACACGCATGTGCATATGCGCATGTGGCGATGACGATGACGGTGGTGGTGATGATGCTGATGGTGGCCGCGCAGGGTACTCCGCTTGAGCCTCTGCGCCTGTGCGACCCTCCGCGCGCGACGATAGAGCTGCTGTGGGGCCTTGCGCTGGACGTGCTGGAGCGCCACCAGTGCCAGGAGGGTGAGGGCGAGGCGGAGGAGGAGCAGGAGGAGCCAGCAGGCGGCAGCCAGGCGGCAGGTGCGCAAGGCCTCCAGGGGGGCGAGGGTGAGTGTGTGCACTGAGCGAGGCATGTCGTTCAGCATCACATGCCAGGTCATCATGTTTACATTGCAGCAATCGACTGACTGCTGCAATCATGCATCCTATGCCTCTTACCGTGTCGTTGCCTATTGCACCCTGACGCTCACTGTCATGCCATATACGTGTGCCTTCTTGGTGCCGGGTGCTGACCCGCAGGTGCTGTCCAGCAGGCGCGTGCTGCTGCAGCCACTGCTGCCCGCTTAGGCGCGCTGGCTGATGCAGCGCGTGTGCTGCGCGTTGGGGCTGCCGGCAGGCACACACGCTGGCTGGCCATCCAGCTGGTGGCGCAGGTGCGATGGTCAGAAGCGTAGGGTCCAGCTTGAGCATGGCGCATGACGACACCATTACATGTACTTGATGCGCTGTGTGGGTATCACAGCGCGACCTTATGCACGACCGACTCCGTAACACACTTCACCTCGAGATGCGATGGCAAGACCTGTCCTCACCCTTGACCAGTGGGCATGTGCTGACCGCCTGCCTGCTCGTCCTGCACCTCATGCGTTGACAGTTTGCGGTGAACGGCAAGGCGTGCGCGGAGCTCATCCGCGCCACCGCCAGGGAGCTCGGCACGCAGGCGGCAGCGGCAGCAGCGGCAGCGCCGGCGGGCGCGGACGCAGCTGCACCCGGGTCCGGCGCCCCCTTCGCGCTACTGGCTGACGTGTACGCGGAGGCGCTGAGGGGCACGTACGACAAGTAGGTGCAGGCATAGGCACACGCGCAGCCTCCACTGCGCTCACTTGGCTGCATGCTTGCACTTCCTCATGTTCCGCTTGGCTGACGTACCTTGGCCCAGCTGCCAAGTGTGTGTACGATACGTGTGTTAGGAATATTGGTTCCCGTGGGACCATGCAGTGTGCTTCCTGTGGGGCCATGCGGTGTGCATATGCGTGAGGATGGAAAATGCAGCTGAAGATGGTGCGGTGTCTGACCTGATCTGGCGGCTGCCGCAAAACGAACAGCGGTCTGATGGTACGTGTATGCATGTGTGTGTGTGCGCAGGGTCATGGCAGCAGATGACGATACTCCGTCTGGCGAGGGCGAGAGCGAGCGTGATCTGGCCCTGGCTGATTGCGCTGAGCTGGCGAGGAAACTGGCAGCCATGTACGCAGGTGGGTGGCGCTGTAGGCTAGCCGCTGGTAGCCGCACCAGCGATGAGATACTCGTGACGGGGTAGTGAAGGGCTGCTTAGTTGAGTACATCACGGTGGACTCGCCTGCGTGGACGTAACCCTTGCCTCAGGGCCAACAGAATACGCTTGGCTCACCTGTGTGCCTGTCCAGTGTTGCAATGGTGTGGAGTTGGGTGGCGAGGAATGGAGCAACAGCGTTTCCGAGACGTTCTCTCAGTCAGGGTTTGCAACTGTGCGTGCGTGTGGGCTACAGTCCTATGCGTCGTGAAACTGTTGACCTCACACTGCCAGCCTTACCAGCTGTGCTGTGCTGCACCCTACTTGTCTCCTCCCAGCCTCAACCTCCGTCAATCTACACTGCTTGGCCTGTCCGCACCTTGTCGCCCCATCCACACATACTCACCTAATCACATGCTCCCATGGCGCGCGCAGGCCACCACACCAGCCGCGCTGACCTGCTGTACATCAGCCGCACCCTCACCCGCCACGCGCTGGCCGGCGCCCCCGCCAAGCTGGGCCTGCTGGAGGTGGCAGCAGCGCCCTTCCTGGACAAGCTGGCGCCAGAGGACGCAGCGGCGCTAGCGGCGGAGCTGGAGGCCGCGCTGCAGGCCTCAGCGGCCGCGCACACGGCGGGCGGGGCGGGCGGCAGCGCCGCGGCCGTGCCCCCGCACGACCCTGATGACGAGGACTGGGCCGCCGCGTACACACACCTGGCGGCACTCAAGGTAGGTAGCATTGGTGCACATGTGTGTGTAGGACATACGACCATGGGTTACGCCCTTGGGGTGGTGCTCAAAATTAGGCAGTGCATGGTCGGGAGTGACGGTGGTATGTACATGCGCGTGCGGCTGACGACACGGTGGCTGTGGCGCATGGGCACTGGGCGTGCAATCATTTCCTCAATCCGGTGCTTGTGGTGCCGTCCCATGCACCTTGTTGGCGGTGCAGCGCAAGGCTGGGAGGAGCCGCGGTGCCACGCGCGGAGTGCTGAAGGCCTCAACCAAGCACCCCGCTGCCGCCACCGCTGGGGCAGACACGCCGGCGCCAGCAGCAGCGGCGCCAGCAGCTCGCCAGCGGGGCGTCACCATCGCTGGCGCTGCCGCGGCAGAAGCAGCAGCAGGAGATGAGGGTGAGGGCGGCGCGGCGGGGCGTGCGGCGCGCAGGCGCATCTCATTCGCACCGTCACCTGCGGCAGAAGCAGGCACGGGCAAGGGCGGTGCCAGGGGCAGGGCGGCGGCAGCAAAAGGCGGCAAGCCTGCACCGCAGCAGCAGCGCAAGAAACGCACCCGTGCAGACGATGATGATGAGGAAGAAGCGGAGGAGGAAGAAGAAGAAGTGCAGGAGGAGGAGGAGGAGGAGGATGCGCCTGCGCCTGCGCATGTCCCTGCAGCGAGGCGCCAGCAGGGCACCGCCGCCTTCAGCAGGTGAGCAGCTACGCACCGCGAGTGCATTGATGCATGGATGATGGCCTCACAGAGGTGTTCAGCAATGGCTGTGCGCAACAGGGGAGGACCCCGTCAACATCCAGTTGCTCTTGTTGTCGATGTGATTGCTGTTGCTTGTGATCAGACCAACATGCTGTTACATGCTGTTACATGCATCACGCAGCTGCACACACCTGAACCATGCATGCATGCTGTGCTGTGCTGCGCGTCATGTTCTCATTGCTGCCAGGAGGACACCCAAGCAGGTGCAGCCGCATGACGAGCAGCAGGCGCCGCCCGCTGGTGGCAGCATTGCGGGTGATGAGGGGGGTGTGGAGGAGGACGCTGACGAGGGCCAGGCGCTGTCGCTGGCATACACCACCTCCGCTGGCGCTGACTCCCTGGCAGCATCGCAGCCTGGCGTGTCGCAGCAGCAGGCGCAGCACTTTATGTCAAGCGCCGAGCAGCTGCCCGTGCCTCAGCCGCCACCCGCTGCAGCTGTGCGTCAGCGCCAGCAGCGCGCAGCCGTCAACGGCGCTCCCGCTGCAGCTGGCGCCGCCGGCCCCATCAGCCCTCGGTCGACCTCTGCTGGTGGAAGTGGCGGTGGCGCTGATGGGTCTGCGGCACAGTCAGGGGGATCCTTTGATGTGATGCTCAGCGCTGAGCAGCTGCCCGTTCCGCAGCCGGGTGGTGGCGGGCAGCGGGGCCACGAGGGCAAGCGCAAGCGCACTGCCGCTGCCACTGCCGCTGCTGCTGTGGAGGAGGAGGAGGAGGAGGAGGGCGAGGCCGCTGCCCAGGCGCAGCAGCACCAGGCAGGCGCTGCAACCCGTGGAGGCGCACGGCACAACAAGATGCGGAAGACGTAAGCTGATGGATGGTGTCAGGGTGCAGTTGAAGTTCAGTTCAGGGCTCACCCCTCCCCCTTTGACTTGCGTGTGGCGACGACGTCCCTGCTGCCCTGGTGGTGTGCTGGTGGTGTGCTAGGAGGCGTTGTGAGGGGAGGGAGGTATCTCGCTGGTCATACAGCGGACACGCATGTGAAGTGCGTTGGGTGTGTAGGCATGTTGATGCTCTTCTGGTGGTCTGAACAGGTGCCTTGGGCAGCAGGGATGATGGGCTCTCGCTGTAATACAGCCCTGACGTGTCCTTGCTCGTGTGCTGCTTGGCCCTTGCGGCTTGTGCAGGGCCGCTGCTGCGCCGCCGCCCGGCAGCCCCTCCTCGCTGCACTCCTCACTCATGGCGCCATCACAGGCCACACAGGGTGAGCGCGGGGCTAACAGGCGCATTAGGGGCAGTAAGGGGGTGGGGGGATGCAGCCACCACGACTCATGTTGCATCGCAAATGCACAACACTTGGTGGGGTGGGCGAAGGGCGGGGGGAGGGGTGATGGCCAACGCTTTCGCCCGCCACACCCTCCCCCTGACCTGCAGGGTGCCTCTGTTGCCATCGCGTTCGCTGCTGACACTGCCATCCCACGTTGTATGTCAGCTGTGCGCGTACTCCAGATGCACCTGTGCAGCGCTGTGCGTCACAACACACATGCCTGTGCGTGTGCGTGTGCAGGTGTGAGCCCGGGCAGTGATGCGCTGTTGGCGGTGCCCTCGGACTACGGCCTCACGCCCGCCACCGCCACCGCCACCGCCAGCCAGGGTGCTGCTGGTGCCAGCCTGGGGGGTGACGGCCAAGATGATGAGGAGGAGGAGGAGGATGACGATGACGGCTATGCCGCTGCTGCCGCCGCTGCGCGTGAGCTGGAGGCTGAGGAGGAGATGAGGCGCCTCAGCGCTGGCGGCGGCAAGAAGACCAAGACACGCACGCCCAAGGAGCCTACCCAGCAGGTACAACACCTTGCGGGGCCAGCGGGCTGCGTTGCCTAACTGACATGGAAGGCGCCTGTATGGCACAGGCACAGCTGGCATGGTGGTGCAGCACTGGCATGCGTTGATGCAGCCACAGTGACGTGACTGGTGAGCATGCCAGGTTTGGTGAGTTTCAGCCAATGCTGGCCACTGGCAGTCGCAAAGCATTGCGGTTCTGAGCGCTGCCGTAACGCTGCTGGTATTGTTGCCGGTGGTGTTGTAGGGGAGCGCTGAGGGTGTTGAAGAGGAGGGCGAGGAGGAGGAGGAGGAGGAGGGTGGTGGTAGCGGGGATGAGTGGGCCAGCGCGGAGGAGGAGCCTGAGCAGCAGCAGCAGCAGGCCAACACCCTTGACAATGGAGCGGATGGCCCTGAGGCTGAGGCTGATGATGATGAGGCTGAGGAGGAACAGGAGGGCGAGGAGGAGGAGGGCGAGGAGGAGGAGGACGGTGGCGACGACGACGACTCCATGGCGGACGCTGCTGAGGGCGCTGAGGCTGGCCACGGCGCCGACACGCTGACCCAGGACACCACCACCACCACCAGCCAGCTGCCGGCTGACGAGCCGCCGCCCAGGGCGGTGCGGCGTAGGCGAGTGTAGTGTAGTGTAGTGTAGCACAACACACGTCAACGCACGCGCTTACTGCTGCACGCGACGCCTGAAGCCATTACATCTCCATGCATGCTATGCTACCCTATGCGCCTGACAGCAGCTATGCAGCTGCATGCAGTCTGCCTGGTCCAAACACACATACCGTATGCAGTCTGCTCGAGGTGTTATGGTGGAGGTGTGAGCGGGCGGACGGCGGACGGCAGGCCAGACCATGTTGAGTCTTTACACAGTGATGCGCGCTGGAGCCTGGAGCCATATACATACACGCGCGCTCATGCGGCGCTGCACATACCGTACCAGCGCATGACATGACATGATCTCACACGTGATACGGCCAACAGCCAGCCGCATGTGCCAATACAGCACCACAAGAACAACACAGTTCACCAAACATGCATTATGCAACCCACAGGCTGGGGTAGCACTGTGTTGCTGCGCGGGTATCATTGCACTACGCGGTCATCAATAAGTGTGCATTACAACGAGGCCTATGGCTGGCACACACATTTGGCGTACACAGTCGTTTGCTGATTGTCCGCTGCGGCACACTGATCATGTGTGTTGTGTGCTGTGAGGCCTGCTGTGGTGCGACCTCCCTCCCTCCCTCCATGCCGGGCCTGCCTGCACCCAATACACACCATGCCAGTGGTGCAAGCACAACGAGCAATGTGCTTCATTTGCTGTGCACTCAGCGTGCATGCGGTGTCTGTGGCGGGCCGCCAATGCCCCCCGCCTCCAACCGCCAGCACACAGGCAGGCAGGGGGCTGCAACACGCCCCGAGTCCATGGCGCCGCCCACATGTAAATCATGGCTGACCATTCCGGTGTAGTGCTGAGGACCAGCACGATCAGTTGGTTGTGAACAAGCGCTGTGGTAGTGCTGGTGCCTGCAGTAGCAGGCCTCGCAGCAGAAACAGATTGCTCACTGTGATGGGCAACACACAACCAATCTGGCCCTCGTCGCCGCCGCAACGCAACAAGCTTACATGTGCAGCAATTCATGCAGGGTTGGCAACCGCGTGCCAGCACCAGTGCACCTTGCCAAAACACGCAGGCCTCTGGACATGTACGCTGTGTGCGGCAATGCTATGCGTGCAGTCCGCAACGTCGTGCTAGGGACCGCCGCGGCCGCCGCGTGTCGGCACATATAGACACTGATATTGACAGCGGGTGCCCTATGCGCGGGATGCACCTGCCCCTGTGGTGGCCAACACCGCAGCCTGCTTCAATGGCGCAGGCCTTCTGATGCAGTGGCTGCGCAGAGCGAGTGAGGCGTCACGCGTCGGTGAAGCGCACACGCGGCCGTGGTGGCTTGCTGTGCTGCTGCGGTGCTGGCGGGGCGTCCTCCTTCCCATCCCCCGGCTGCGCCTGCGCCTGGTCTTCGTGATGGGGTTGCTGCTGCCCATCCGCAGCTAGCACGCTTGCGACCGCGCCGGCAGTATTCGTAGTGTGCGCAAGCACCTCTGCAGCAGCTGCTGCTGCTGGCGCTCCTTCACCACCACACACCACGAGTGCGCCTGCGCCTGCGCCTGCGAGCATGCACTGCTGCTGCTGGGCGGTGTGCGGTGCACAGCTGGCCATGCCCTCATCGTCCCTGCCGACATTGGCGGCATTGCTGTTGCCGTATACCCCACCATCACCACCACCGCCACCGCCATCACTGCCACCAATGGTGCCAGCCGTACTGGTGCCGGTACCGGTGCCGGCGCTGGCATGGTTGTTCAAATGGTGGTTGCCAGGACCCTGGTCAGGTGAGCCTGCAGCGGCAGCAGCTGCATCATGGCCAGCAGGCTGTGACTCGATATCCCCACCACCAAAGCCAAAGCCAGCGCCATTGCCTTCCACGGCCCCCCGCACGCCTCCCGCCTGGTGCAGCAGCAGGAGTGCCAGGCGCGGGTCGGGCGGGGGCAGGCGCGCGAGGTCAATCGGCTGCAGGTGGCGGTACAGCTGGTTGCGCAGCAGGCGCCTGTGCACCACCGCGCTGGCTCCGGCGCCACCAGCGGCTTCCGTAGCGCTGGCACCACCGCGCATTGCCACCCCCGATGCTCCTGCTGCTGCAGCAGTTCCGTCTGGAGGTCTGCTGCCACTGCCACTGCCTCCCGCCTGGTCCATGAGGCATTCCTCCTGTGGGTGCTGGTGCTGGTGCTGCAGCTGCTCCTGCTGCTGCTCGCTCTGAATGACGTCTTGCAGCTCCTGCTGGTTGGCGTACGCCGGCAGCAGCAGCTGCGCCGAGCGCTGCCCCTCCGTCAGGCGCCACAGCCGGTCCTCAACGCTGCCAATCACCTGCACGACAGCATGGGCGTACATTATGATTCGACATGGTAGGTATGTTGCATCAGGAGGAGGAGCGTATTGGCCGGCGATCTCATGCTCCCCCCAAGATGGGGACCAGGCGACCAGAAGAGGCTCGCCAACCTAGGCACATGGTGAGCTTGAGGGCCACAGGTGAGGGGCTCAGTGATGATGACACGCGGTGCACCCCCACTTGTCCTGAGCGCACGCTTGCAGGCTGCCAGCAGGATCTGCCCTGCACTGCTGCCCAGCCCACTGCGCGCAGTATGCTGTGTGATAGATGGGGTGAGTGTATGAGGTCCTTGCGTCCGCACCCCCGCCTACACCCGTTGCCGCCCTGCCCACAAGGGTCAATGTCGCTCGATGCAAAGCAGGACCATAACCTGACATGCCGCGTTGCTCACCACCAGCGTCTCCACATGCACCGCCTGCGTGCAGCCCATGCGGTGAGCGCGGCTGACAATCTGCAAGCGGTGCACCACCGCACAGTAAACACAATGAAGGATTTCATCTGCCTGAATCACAATGTTTCCATGCATTTTTAGGGTGTCTCCTGCCCAAAACACGCACATTACCGTAGGAGCTTTCAGGCTGGCAGCAAGCAGGTCCTGTCATTTAGTCAAGCCCATGCTCGTATCAAACTTCACAAGCGCAGCGTGCCACAGTGCATGCCGCGTGCATGCAATGCCGTGTCACGCGTCACGCGCCTGCTGCTCCAGCGCCTTGTCCGGCAGCGGCTCCAGCAGGAACACGTAGCTGGCAAACGACAGGTCCAAGCCCACGGCGCCACACTGCGCAGTACGGTACACAAGGCACACGGCGTTACACATGCGCAAGGTGCAGTTGACAGGATGTGCGTGCATGAAACCAGTCTAGCAGCAGGCTGCAGTTTTCAGTAGCAGAAGCACTGCATTCACGGGGCAGCAGCAGCAGCAAGGCACTGTGTGAGAAGCTGTGCCGATGCCGTATGCTGATTGTGCATGTCCTAGTGTTTTACCGTACTGATATACCAAAAAACCCTGCCGGCATCAGGGGCAGAGCATGTACAGCAGTGCTAATGCATGGGGTGGCGCAATACTAGGTGAGGTGAGGTGAGATGATAGGCTTCACCCATATGGCTTACATCATCCATGAGCAGCACGCCGACGTGAGGGTCGTGACGGAAGCGGCCCAGCACCTCAGCCTTCTCAGCAGCGTTGAGCGCTGCACACATGCACACACACCAACGATTTACGACAGCCGTCAGCTTCGCCCAGACATGCCACCACCCTCAACTGCAGTTTCCAGCCTCACGTACACACACACACTTCATGGCCCCACTGGAAGTCATCCAACTGAACACACCAGCAACACAAGAGCACACGACATCAAGCAAAGATCGTTGTCATCACTGCCAAAACATACGGCGAGACGGTGGGCTTTGAGCGTGCCAGGATGCCACGGGTGCACACAGAATAGCATGATGCATGTGAACACGAGCACCAAGAGGGTGGCGCGGGGCCACCAATCACTCACACAGCAGGCAGCGAAACCACTCACTCTTTTTGAGCACCACGTGCCTGACGCCGTGCGCAAGGAGCTGGTGCTCTGCTAGCAGCAGGTGCGGCCAGAACGACGTGTGCGCGATCGCCTTGGCCACCACACGGAAGGCGCCGCTGCCGCCAGCAGTGCCAGTGCTGCCAACGCTGTGCTCGGCGCTACCACCTGCACAGTGTAATAGGGGCGGGGCCGGGAGATCCATCATCAGATGTTTCTCCTACAGCGCACCTGCGGGTGCACCATCAGTCTGCATGCGCAAGGCTGTGTAGGCGAGGCCCAGCAAGCATTGTCTGGTTGCATGGCGGCAGGAGGATCACTGACTGTGGTGTGTGCCATACGCATGCGCACCTCTGAGGATGCCGCGAGGCTGCTGCTGCTGCTGCTGCTGCTGCTGATCATGGCGCAGCGTGGCAGGCTCCACCTCTCCCGCCGCTGGCGCAGCGGACACCGCTGCTGCTGATGGCGCCGCCTGCAGGTGCTGGTGGTGGTGGTGGTGGTTGCGGTCCTGGTACGTCACCTGCATGCCCGGCAGCGGCGCAGTGGCGCCCACCTGTGCGAGTCGCCTGATGAGGTATGCCAGCTTGGTGGAGCGCGTGACCTGCCACTCCGCAGACCACTCACCCGCGTCCAGCCCTGCATGACACACACGCACACACACACGCACACGCACACAGCCATGGCACGGCAAGCAACACATGTCAGCGCAACAAACCATGCGGCAGAGTGGGGTGGCTTCATGCCCCTTGAGGCGTGCGCAACGCTGTAAACGGTATGCGCTGCAGCGTCCTCTCACGCCGCCCACACACACCCATTTAATGGTCCTGGCAGCTTGCTGCTTGCCGTTATCAATTTGCTTCACTCTACCGCCTGCAGCATGCGCAGGAGTGAGGAGTGAGGAGAGAGAGGCCTCTCATGCACTGATCGCTACTCGTCACGCGCTGTCTTGCCTTTCGCGCCGCGCTGGTGGTACACGGGCTGCCACTCAATGAGCTCGTAGGGGACCGGCCACTTGGGGTTGGCGTTGGTGTGCCGCCGGTCAGGATGGTCAACCGCCTGCAGGTGCGGCAGGTGTGTGCATGTGTGTGGGGGGAGGGTAGGGGGGGGAGCTACGCAGTGTGATCCCAGTGTGTGTGTGTGTGCGTGCGTGCGTGTGGAGGGGTGCACGGGCCAGTGTCAGACCTGTCGTCAGGGAGGTACCTCGTCAGATGCGCTGGCACAGGTTGCCACAGCCTATGGAGTGCAAGAGCACCTGCTGGGTCTGTGAATGCATTGGCGCACTACCAGCTATGTGCAGGCATTTGCCCACAGGCTGAACCGTCAGCAGTAACACAGTTTGTATGACAATAGCAGTCACAGCCAAACTCCCCTGTGTTTGAAGAGTGTCTTCCCCTTCCCCCCTCCCCCCATGTGTGCGCACATGCGTACCCGGCCGCACCCCTACGTACTGTGATGCATCATACCTGCATGGCGTACGGCTTGTGGCAAGACGGCATTGGGCAGTGCGTACTGCTGGTTGCAGTACAGTCCAGGCAGGCCAGGTGGCCACACGGTGTCACCATAGGCAGCTTGGTGAGCCCATGGCAGACCTGTCAACAAGCACATTAACACCAACAAGAATATTTTTGTACACCAACACTCCTCGAAAATCACGATGCATGGCAGATTTTAGCAGCAGCATCCTCATCATCGACACCAGAATGTGGCACATTATGAAATCATGCAGTCACCAACCAGGACACCAACTCAATCAATGCTTTGTCTACCCAATACGCTCTACGCAGCCCATACGCATACGCCGATCACTGCCCCCCTCCCCCCCCCCGCCCTTACCCTCTCTACCCCCCCCCCCACACACACACACACCTGGCAGGTGCCGCCATAGCGCAGCGCCCTCTCCACATGCGCCAGC
>BDDA01000782.1:21187-52118 GCA_001662385.1 Chlamydomonas asymmetrica
GTCTGCTGCTCACCGCGATGAGGTCGTTGTAGGAGGCCGCGTGCTGCACGTCAAACTCCAGGCGCGTCAGGCGGCGCACCAGCGGCGGCAGCAGTGCCAGGTCAGACTTGCAGGCACTGCGGTGCCACACACAGCGCCACATGTGCGTGCACACACGCTCATGAGCTGCCGCACCGAGGCTCGCTAGACCACACCGCATGCACCACACCATGCTACGCTGTGACAAGCAATGCAGCACTGCGTAATGTATTCACCACGCAGCAGATCGCCCGTCACCGCATACACCATAAACAACAGGAGCGGGAATGTGCTGCATGCAAGGAAAGTACTGCACACAATGTTGGCTGATGTCATCAAGGCAGGCCATGCAGGCCTTAGTGCGGAGTGTGATTTTGCGCATGTGTGTTGCCCAGGTGAGGGCCTGCTGTGCGGTGCAGGCCCCCCCTCACCCCCCCCCCTCACCCCCTCCCTCACCCTCACCGTATCATGAGCCGCTGCATCAGCGCAGCCAGGCGCCGGCGCCCCGCCGGCCGCGCCGCCTTGAGCGGCTTCACCACCGCGCTGTCCCACGCCTTGGCGCCCCCGGCAGCCCCACCGTACGGCATGTGGTGCAGGAAGGCCAGCAGCGGCTGCAGCAGGCGCTCCGCAGTGCCGTCGTCAGACGCAGGCGTAGGCGTGCCTGCAAGGCACGGTGAGGTGTGGTGCCAAACCACATGCGTGTTAGCATTTACCACCAGAGCCTGGCTCCGCAGCATTCTCCTTAGAATCTCTGGCCTTGCTTGAGCTACCACTGGCCGTTATCCCATGAGTCTCACCCATGCCGGCCCGGCTGCTGCTCAGTGCTCAGCGCTCACCCACCCGTCATGACCCAGCGCCGCTCCGCGCGAATGGCCTCCGCCATGCAGCGCCTGTTGGTGGGCGTGGTGCTGCCCAGCGCATGGCCCTCGTCTAGGATGATGCGCAGCCAGTGCACCTGAGCGCACAAGCCACACGCCACATGCCACAACACAGTGACAGCGCATGTCAGGCAGCAAGCACAGATGAGACACGTGCTGGAGGGGCAACACGCGCCAGAGCAGCCCCCCCTGCAGCTCCTGCCCCTCCGCCTGCCCGTGTGCTGGCCGCACCTGCAGGAAGACGTTGAGGAAGGGGTTGGGCGCAGCCGCTGCTGCTGATGCTCCACCTGATAACCTGCCGCCATCACCGAACGCCGCGCCCCTGCTGCCGCCACGTTGCGCGCTGCCGCGTGTTAGGCGCTGCTGCCCTGTACCTGTACCTGTACCTGCCACCTGCCCTGTACCTGCAACCGCGCATGCAACCCCCCACACACACGTTGGAAGCACACCACCAGGGTTAGTCCAATACAATGTAAAATGGATCATGTAGGCATAGACGAGGTATCCAACAATTAGCAGAACCCCTGGCAGAAGCCGGAGCGACGTTAAAGAGGACAATTCCGACCCCTCAATCAGCGTTGCATGCCTGCTTGCATCGTCGCATGCCGCGTAGTGCTGCGAGCAGCTATACAATCACACCTGATTCGCATGACATAACACGTGCGTCCTTTGATGCCCTGATGCACCCACTGATCCATGCATGCCGCTTGACCACTCACCCCCTCCGCCAGCCCCGCTGTTGCCGCCGCTGCTGCCGCTGGCGCACAGGCCGCTGTCGCCGGCGGTGCCCCACTCCGCGCTGAGGCGCGTGAATGTCGTCAGCACGATGTCATACCCCCACGCAATCTCATGCGCCGGCAGCTGCTGCTGCTGCTGGCCCTCTGCAGCCCGCCCATTGCCCTTGCCCCTGCGGCCCCTGCGGCCCTCGCCGAAGCCTGACGCTCCCCCTCCCGCGGAGTTGGCTGAGGCGAGGCCCGAGGACGCCTCCGCCAGCACACACACCCGCAGCGTCCTGGGGGCGACATGCAGCTGCACCACACCAGCAGCGCATGCGGGAATTCAGCACATGCGCGGGAAATATCCAGCCGCATTACATAGCTGCATTGCACTGTGAGGGTCAGGGGCAGGGTCAGGGTGAATGGCTAGGGTGGCAAGCCTGCCACACGCCACATGTCCATTACATGCCCAGGTAGCTTCCCCGGCTGCCAAGCCACCACAGCTGCTTGTGCTGCCCGCCACTAACATGACATGACATGATACGCCGGCAGGTGGCAGGTTAGGTGGTGCATTGTCGTCATGCCTCGGGAAGCGTATCAGCATATGGCGACATGCCCCTCACTCACTCACCCACTCACTGTGCATCATCACCACCCTGGCGGACAAGCCAAGTCAGGTTGCGATGCACGTGCATCATCACACGTGTGGCGCACATGCGGCACACGCAGGCACCGCAGGCACCACTCGCTCACTCACTCACTCGTATCTGCTGCTGCCAGTGATCGATGAGCGTCGACGGCACCACTACCAGCGTGGCGGATGACAGGTAGATGCGCTGCGCGCTGGGCGAGGATGATGATGACGTTGATGATGATGAGGGCAGAGGTAGCGCTGCTGGTGCTGGTGCTGCCAGTGGCGCCTCAGGCAGGGGTGCAGGCAGGCGGGCGCGGCGCCCCGAGCGCGCTGTGCCCTGCTGCAGGCTGAGCAGTGCAGGCAGTGGCGCCAGGGGGCGCGGGCTGGCGGCAACGGCCCAGGCGGTGAGGGCGGGTATGAGCGCCTGCAAGGCAGCACCGTACCGCAGGCAGCGGACACAGACCAGACGTGCGCATTCCGGACTTTCAGCCGGCGCGTTCCAGCACTGGTTGGTGCGTGGCTTCACACACACGACGCCTTGCATGCACACGCACACCCACCCACAGTGTTTGCGCTTGTACACAGCATCTCTGGCCCAACACAAGCACATGGGTGTACCGGTGTAGTAACGTGCAAGTGAATACGTGCAACTGTGTGCTCTACAACCACGTTGCCCTTGTGTTGGACCGACGCACCCTCCAACACATCACCCTGACAGTGCGGTCGCACACTGCCCACGCATCCACAGCGCCCTGCCGGCCTGCTGACCCCGCAACATCACACCCTCGCCTTGCCTGCACATCCAGGCGCATGTCGTTCAGGTACCAGCGGCAGCACCACGTGTGCGCACGAATCCGGCTGGGCTGCTGCTGCTGGCCCACCACACCGTCACCACTGCCGCGCCTGCGCTTGTGCTGCCCGCTGCTGCCCTTGCCGCTGGATGAGGCCTTGCCAGGCGCCATATTGGGTGGCAGCAAGCCCTCAAGATCCGGGCGAGACCTGATCTCCTCCAGCGCAGCTTGCAGCGGTACAATCTCCAGAGCTTTGAAGATCTGCTTGTACGCTGCAGGCTGCGAGGCACGCCAGAAGGCGCCCTCGCCTCGGCATTCCACCGGCACTGTGCGGCCATGCACACGCCAAGAGCAGCACACGCCAAGAGGAGTAAGCGCCATGCGCCAGCATGATGGCGCTGCACCACCCACAGTGAGGTCTGTTGGTGTTGATGGCAAGACCCTGCCAAGTGCATTGCTGACACCCGCACTGCATCCCACTCTGCCTTCAGCCCCTCCCTCCCCATCCATCAGCACCCCCACCACCCCCCTGTGTACCCACCTGTGACGCCCCCGCGTGACGGCAGCAGCGCCGCCGGGTCCGCCAGCCCCGCCAGCCAGCGCAGCACCAGCAGCGCATCACGACCAGCGCCGCCAGCGCCGCCGTTGCGCTGCTGGTCCAGCAGGCGTTGTTTGTGCTGTTACATTGACCAATGGAGCAGCAGGGCGACGAGTTACAACACATAACGTGACCCACTGCGCGAGAGTCGGTTCAAGCCGCCACACACACACTTAGCACTGCCAGCGCTGTCGTGTGCTGGCGCAGTCACGCCCTGGTCCCCCCCTGGTGCAGAGAGTGGTCAGTACGGCTGCATGCATGAGCGCCATGTGGAATCGCCACACCACACCACACGGCCATGTCCACCACATGTCCTGCATGGCACCCCTGTCACACCCCTACACCCAAACATACGCTCACACACGTGCGTGTACAGGGGGAGCACTCACCAGCAAGTCAATGAAGAACGCTGTGTTGGCTGCAGCCACACTGGCGTCATTCCGCCCTACCATGTGACGGCAGGCAGGCAGGCAGGCACGCAGGCAGGCAGGCAGGCAGGTGAGGTGAGGTGAGGTGGGAGGCAGTGCACTCCAGGCAGGTCAGGTGAGGTGAGGGATGCTGCCCAGCATCAAGATGGCTTGCAAGGCAAGCGCATGGCCACACAAGGCTGGCAGTAGCTGCGCAAGGATACCTGCAGGTTGGTACGTGAGTGGGTAGGTGCGGGCCAACAGACCTCATCACTGGGCGCAGTCAGTGTGGATCAGCGCACGTATCATTGTACCAGTATTGTAGGGTGGGTGGGTGGGTGGGCCCAGACTCCAGAGATGCACCTCAGCAAGCAGTGCCTGCCACAACCATGCAGCAGCGCCTCAACTAGTACCTGCTACCAGTACCAGTGCTGGTATCAGGCCCTGAGCGCGCGCACCTGAGGCTGAGGCCAGGACGTAGCCGGGGCAGGTCGTGAAGAACGTTCCCTCCGCCAGCGCATCTTCCGGCGCCTCACCGGCAGCAGTGCACGATGCCACGTCAGGGTTGGGGTGCATGTGGCAGAACCAAGCAGCCTCAGCATCCACCTGCAGGGGTGGTGCAGCGAGTAGGGTGGGTCGGGGCGGGGGTGGGAGGTCGGCGCACGAGTGCGTGCTTGCGGCTGCTGCAGCCGTGCAGCCATCAAGCCAGCATGACCCTGAAGGAAGGTTGACCGCACCACCCTGCTGAGTATGATGCGCTGAGCGGCAGCCGCTGGCACGACATTGATGGACCCCAGCATAGTCACCAAGTGGCACGTCGCCAGCTGACTCTCTAAACACGCTTCCCACTCCCTCTCCCATTGCGCGCTTTGCACTGCTTCACTGTCCCAACTGCCCACTCCCCACATCCGGTGGCTGGTCACATGTTTGTGCGACTGTGCATGTTGTTCCACACTATTCCAGGCAGGCAGGCAGGCAGGCAGGCAGGCAGGCAGGCAGGCAGGCACAAGACGCGCTCCCTCCTCACCTGCACGCCGCCCGGCAGCCGGCGCCACTTGTGGCAGGCATCGCACGCCACCCACACCTCGGACATGGGCTCCACCTCCTGCGCTGGCTGCAGCGGCTGCGCAGCCTGCGCCTGCATGCTGCCATCGGCGCTCCTCACAGGGCCAGCCGTGCCGCTGCCATCCTCCTCCCCCGCACCATCACACCCACTGCTCCAGCGCACCCGCTTGGCCGGAGGGCAAGCAGGCGGCCCAGCAGGGGGATGAGGGACAGCACCAGGATAATGCGCAACGGGCACGTCGCTGGCAGCGCCGCCACCACCGGCGGGAATGTCCGCGTTGCTGCTGTCGTCGTTGCCAGCACCAGCGCCAGCACCGCTGGCCTGTAGCAGCTCCTGCCCTCCCCGCTCCATGCAGGCGAGTGGCCCTGCCCCCGCCAGCATGTCCCCACCGTCACACGCTGCTGCCTTTGCTGGCTGCACGGGCAGCGTGATGCTGCTGCTGCTGTGCGTCTGCTGACGCACGCCACCGGCACCAACACCACTGCTTGCTGGGCCGGCAGTGACAACAGCGCTGCTGGATAGGCTGGCACCAGCACCAGCACCAGCACCAGCAGCACCAGGAGGCGGCGGGCCAGCTAGAGTGTAGAAGCCTGCTCTGCGCCCATCCGGCGTGACGCTCCACTGCACGTGTGCGCCAGGCGGTGCTGCCGGCAGCGTGCCCAGCGACTTGAGGATGAGGCCCAGCGCCGTCACCGTCTTGCCCAGGCCCTGCACGCAACACGCACGAGTAAGCGCGCTGACACGTGACATGATCACATGCTCATACGCTGGCACTGGCACAAGGTGCATGTGCAGATGGAACGAATGCATCATGTGCGCAGGGGCGGCACGACTGTGGCGCATGTGATGGCTGTGCATGGCAGCAAGCAGCATTTGCACCACCGGCCTGATCTGCCGAGAGCTAGTTTAGCCTACTGCCAATAACGTGCCATCAAGCAAGTGCATGACAAACGTCACGATCAAACCAGCAACCATCAGGCCATCCATACCCATCATCACATGCATGGCTTGTGTGCATACACCCCACACGTGCCCGGCCTCACGCAATATTGCCGCACACTCACTGGCTCATCACAGAAGAAGCCGCCACGCACATCCGTTACACAATGAGCCCCTGTACCTCCGCCTGTACTAATGTCCACACCAGCACCTGTGCCTGCGGGCCACGCTGGCCAGGCTGATGCTGCTAAGCTGCACACGGCTGACTGAGGTGGTGGTGAAGCTGACGGCGGCGGTGGTGGTGCGGGTGCGCAGGCGTCAGACCCGGCGTTTGCATCATCATCCATCGTGCTATCACCACCAGGCTGTGCAGGGCTGCCACCAGCGCCAGCACCAGCATCAGTGCCGCCAGGATCAGCATCAGCGCCGGCATCCCGGCCCTGAACAGCGCGGAGGTATCCATCATGGCCCTCAGCGGGGCCAGGCAGCGGCAGCGGCATGAGGTCCCCAGTGCAGAGGTCCACCCACAGCGGCAGTGCGCCTGCAGGGCCGCTGCTGATGATGCAGCGGCGGTGCGGGTGCGGCAGGCGCGCGGGCGGCGCCTCACGGCCACGCATCCAACGAATCGCCGCACGCTGCAACGGCCAGACACCACCACCATCAGCAGGAAGGGTCAGTATCACAGTATGGGCTGGCAGCCATGCACCAGCGCAAACTGAAGGCGCAGCAACGCGCTGCGCGGCGCAGCGCTGCAGGCCCGGCAACTGACGCTAATGGCAGGCATGCACCGGCGAGCACATACATCACATGCTTCACCGCCCCCCTCACCCTCACCCTTACCCCGGACCCACAACCTCACAGTCGCAGCGCTGGCCCCAGTCCCGGCACGCCCCTCACCACACAGTCCCTCAGGCGTGCGCGCTCCTCCCTCCCCCCTTCCCCCCTCCCTCGCTACCTGCCACCTGCCTGGTGCGGGAAGAGCGTGAGTCGCGGCATGGCGGGCAGCGCGTCCTGAGCTGCGGCCGCCAGGTAGCGGCACGCCAGCGCCAGGCGCGCCAGGTCCAGCGGCGCCAGGCGGCACATCACACAGCCCTGCAGCACCTGCAAGCAGGCAGGGGGCCCAGACACCAGCCGGCCAGCCGGGGCAGGCACACGTCACTGGGGCAACACCCTCCAATGCCACTCATGCGATTCCACCACACCACACCAGTGCACCTCACGCCACGGTCTTGCGGCTCCGACGCCCACACAAGTGGCATCAGCGTTTGAGTTGCAACAGGTGCGGCTGCAATTGGCACCGCCAACAGCGGCCATATATGGTGTACCGCATGCGGGCCTCACACACACCCTCGTCCCCTCCATAGGCCCACACACGCCAACACACCTCCAGTGGCAGCCTGCGCAGCGGGTGCTCCTGCGCCTCATGCTGCGCCTCCTGCGCCTCATGCTGCGCCTCCTGCGCCTGAGCCGGCGCCTCCTGCGCCTGAGCCGGCGCCTGCAGCTCATGCTGCTGTGCTGCCTGCTGGCCAGCCACTGACTGCGCGTCTGCACCGCTGGTGGTGCGCACATCAGGCATGCCACTGCCGCTGATTTGCACATCAGCCCCGCCACCACCGCCACCACTGTCAGTGCCGCCGGCATCAACACCATCAGCATGCTTTGTGCGCTTGGCGCTGACGCCCGCCTGCTGCTGCTGCACGCTGTGGCCCACACTGCTGGGGTCGTCGGCAACCGCCGCAAGCACTGCAGGCCCTCCAGCTGAACTGCTGGTAGGGTGCTGGCTGGGCTCAGGCTCAGGCGCAGCTGCGGCAGCCATCATGGGTGGCAGCGGCGTGGTGCGCGCCGCAGCGTTGGAGGCGGCGGTGACGCTGGGCAGCTCCGCAAAGCACGACAGCAGGCTGCAGTGCAGTGCAGTTCAGCACAGCACAGTACAGTGCAGTACAGGTAAGGGAGGGCACGCTGACGCACTGGCAGGTGCACAGCGGCAGCAGATGAGGGAGCGATGCTGCTGCACCCGGGAGCGGCGGTAGGGGCCGTGTCAGTGTGTGCAGCAGCACCTGCCTGCGGCCAGCACTCGGCACATATGCCTATCGCACGCAGCTGCCAATCGCGCTCGCCATACAGTGCACTCGCGCCTCTCATGCATTCCCAATCGCTGAAGCGACCAAATTACGAATCTCACTCCCGCATGCTCTGCGCCATCCTTGACCGTTGCTGTTGACCTGTTGCATAGATGGCCTGATGCACCTCGCGTGCACATCACCAGCGCAGCATCAATGCACAGATCTACAGCCTTCTGACCACAGGGCAGTCACACACTGGCATCACAATCCACTTGCGGACATATCATAGTTATACACGCCAGTAGATGCACACGCACAGCCGGGTGCATCCATTCAACCCCACGCACGCACACACGCACACACACGTCAGTGGCTTGCCTGAAATGCTCCCGCTGCTGTGATGGGGTTCGGCGCTTGGCTGCCACCAGCTCCTGCGCTGCTGCCTCAGCTGCAGCACAAGCGTTCGCTATGCCACCTTGCAGGTCAGCATTGCCGTGCTCCAGCTCAACTGCGCTTGTCAGTGCCTCCAGCACCAACACGGTGCACGTGCTACTGCCCTTCCAAGCACCACGCTGGTTGCCGCTTGCGCTGGTTGACCACAGTGAGAGCGGCACCCATAGCGCCAGCTCCAGCAGCACAACACCCGCTGGAAGCACAGCAAGAGTGCTCTGCGTAGTGCTGCTGTCAGCGACCCGGCCAGTGGTCCTGGCAAGGTTCACGCGCCGCACAGTATGATGTAGCTGGTTAAGGGTGACCTGCGCACGCCATGAAGCACAGAGGCTGGTCAGCAGATAGTTTTGTAACTGAATGATCGGTTGCACGGTTGACTGCCGTGCTGTTGCAAGTGCGGGCCTGCCTCGTCGCTGCTCAGTAAGTAGCTGCTCAGCGAATATACATTAGCACAATGGTTTGTACGATACAACAAGGACAGGGTCAAGCACTTGTGAGCTGCTCACCAGCCTTGCAAAGGCATCCAGCAGTTGCCTTGAGCGCTCATCCCAAGCTATCAAGCCAACCCTGCAGTACACAAGTCGTTATGCAAGTGGCCGGCAAGCAGGACAGCAAAATGACCTGCACTGTCTTGATAAAAGCAAACAAGGGTGACACCACGTGAACCATCGGTCAACGGGCTGACCTGTCATGCCCAGCGCCAACGCAAGTGTTTGAAGGGAAGCCCCCCAAAGACACTGAAAAGCCTCCCTGGGTAGCAACGCTCAGCCTGAAAAGTATCAGGTCGTCCGTGTCCTGTGCGCATTCGTCCGCAACGACTGCGACGTACAGTGCACCAAACAGCTGTTGGTCCGCCGCAGACCCCTGGACGAAATCCATCTGTCCAAGCTGCAGCTGCTGGCATTAGCTTTGCATTGTAGGGCAGGCGGTTGTCGGGCGTGCAGTCGCCGCACCGCACACCAGCTTCACCGTCAGGTAGGTAGGCATAACAGGCGAGTCAGAGGGTACGGGACCCAAAAAACAGGCGCATCAGCTGGGATGCAACCATACAGTTCCGTACAGGTTACGTATCACAGGACAGCGTTGTGACATCAAGGTCTGTGCCCAGCGCACATGTGTTCTTATTCCGGACGGCATGCGTGCAAACCATGCTCTGGTATACCAGCACATGCGAGCTCCGGTATTGCCACCTTCCCATCTTGCAAACTTTCAGAATGGCGCAAGGCCCCATCATGCTGGCCCTCATCCATCGTGCATGTGCAGCATTTCGCTGTGCTCAGGCCATTAAGCAGCACAACACGTCATCCAGGTCCGTTTTTGCTTGGCCCAGGTTTGTGTTTAGAAATTTGGCATCCACTGCTACGTCACTGCCGCCGTCACTCTGCTGCAGCTGCCTAGTGTAAATTACTACGTGGTGTTGTCCTTGAGACTGCATTCCGCGTTGCGATTCGCCCTCAAGCGTTGAGGATGTGCACGCACCATGGATTTCGCCATCCATGCACCCTACGTGCGCCCCACGTGCCCATCTTGAGCTCTTCAGACAAAACGCCTTGTTTCATGCAGAGGTTATGCAAGCTGCTGTTCCAGCTGCTGGTAATGCCCATGACATAGCTTAAGTGCCAGCACGCTCTTCAGATGCGTACACGGGCACAACCCAAGCAGTGCGCAAGGCTGACTACGAGCCTGGATGAGGTTCCATGCATTCGCCTTAATTTGTCTTGTGGATCCAACCGTAAATGACCCCAGCAGGCTTGACAATGCTGCAGTGCTGAAATGGCAGAATGAGGCTGCCCGCACCATTGAATACAATACTGCTGCCATGGTGGAGAACACTTGTTACAAGGCCCAGGTGTCATGTGGGCCCCGCACGCAAGGCATGCACAAGCACGCACGCACGCACTAGTACGCGCTTGCTCCAATCCTTCTTGACGACATTGCACACTACGTTCTTCAGACAATAAGATCCCCTTGCCTACGCATGCGTGTCCTTGCCTGACACGGCACGCACCAGCTAGCAGCCTGTGGTTCACTTGACCAGGACAGAGAGAGCTGGGGCCCATGCATGCCTTGCAGTATGCAAACTACGTTGCCTGGATGAATGGTGAATGCGCATAATCCCGCCACATGGACTGGATGCGTGCCTGCTGGCATGTACCTAGCCATGCACCCCTCCCTTGCCTTGGCAAAGGCGTCGTGTCGCTAGGTCAAGGGCGAGGTGTTCCACCCACGCACACGCCTGCAAGCCGACCCCGCAGCACTCCCAGCAGCGGGTAGTGCCTGCCTGCACCTGCACCTGCACCTGCACCTGCACCTGCCGTGCACGCGGTGTTGGAGCATGTGGCTTTCACGGATGACTTGCACCACATTTGCTCGGAATGTGCGTCTGCACTGCTGTGCTCATGCCAAAATGCGCGTGGCGTCTCCCCGTGCAAAAATGCGCCTGGGGTGCATGGTGGATGAGCATGGAGAGAGCGGACGTGCGTGCCTGTCCGCTCTCCGGTCCTTCGCCAGCACCTTTACAAGGCTGTGTGTGCGCTTCCACACGGTGAACATCTTGCCCACTCCGCTTTTGGACAGTACTGTCGCATGAAGTTGTAGGACTCCTGGACTTGTATCTTATCAATACAGCAGTCAGGCATAACCGCTTCAGACTAGTGAAGTGGCAGGGGATACTCCCAAGGGGCCAAAGTCAAGTGGTGTGGCTTCAGTGGCAGTGCTTCAGGTTGGCCCTGCTGCGTCGCCGCTTGGTGGCCCGCGCGGACACTACTGTCAGAAAAAAACCCGTTCATCGGCCAACTTGACCTGTAGTGGTGGGTGACAGCTCACGTTCACCAACAAAGAGCTGTGCACTACGCCTGCTGCCTCCAATGCACTCCTCACCAGCACCAGCAGCCCACACACCTATCACACCTCCACTGACCCGTGCACAGCAACTGGATTAGAGACCACCGAAAGCAGGCCTAAGGCTAAGCCGGGTACTGTAGCAAACTCGACGCAGCACCAAATCGAGGACGTTCAACCCCCACCGAACCAACTGCCGCGCAAGGCTTGCTTGGGTTGGCACTGGCCAGCAGGACAGGTCAGAGGTGGTGCTCGTACGAGAGTAGCAACACACATTGGCTTCGACATATGTGCGTACGTTAGTGAATTGAAGAGTATTAAAAAGCGGGCGAGGCGAAACCTCTGCCGGATGTTTTTTGTCATCCAGACATGCGGACCGCATGCATGGCCTACGTAGAAAAGCTGAGTCCCCCTTATCAAGCAGATATACCTGGGGGGAGCACTTGGAGTTCTGAAGGCAGTTAGCATTGCCTGTCACCACTGTTTCGTTATGTCCATTCTCATGTAGCGGTTCCAGGCGAATGCAGGTGCTTAGGTTCCTGGTCTTGGCTATCACTCTTTGTTCAGCTCTGCCACCTGCTATAGGGCGGCCTGGCCAGAGCTGGCGGCGCAGCCTGACCGACGTCACCGCGGATGACGCCATCGCGGAGCCTCATCCGGAGCCATGCCTACGTGTGAGCAGCGTGGCGCAGCTGCGAGCAGCACTGGGCAGCGACTCACTGACCTGCATTGAGCTGTCCACTGACTTGAGGCTGACAGAGCAAGAATGGCCGGCGGACAGCGTTGTGTCTATACGCGAGGACCGGCACGTGCTCTTGGCTGGTCCCAGCACGGACCAGTCACGCTTTCCGCTCCTGGACTTGAACTTGGTTGCCAAACGGGTTGTTCTTGGGGCAAGGAGCTCCCTGACGCTCAAGTTCTTGGCACTGTACAAGTTCCGAACGCTTGTGCCGAGTCAATATGCTGGTGCGTCCCTGCTTATCGTTCGGGTCTATGTCTTGCAAGTGCACACACTCACTGCACGTGCTTGTGATTCTTTCTTGTGAGCCTGGTGGCGTGAAGTGCACAGTGCATTACGGACCACCATGTGCACGCAAGCAGAATCACACAGAGTGTAAGGTGTGGACCTTATTGCTCCAAGCTTACCTGTAAACCCTATTATAGTGACCTTTTGAACGAGTACATTTCTCTGTGCACTAAGTGCCTTTTCCTTTCCAGTGTCTGAACAGGTGCCCGAAACCTTGCAAGTGAGGTACCGTATGCTTGCTGCCTACAGGTATGGACCTTATTGCTCCAAGCTTCAACCGTTCATATGAGGAATATGCGCAACTGACGCTGGAGCGCGTGTGGATGATTTCCGTTATCAGCCCGTTATACGATTACTACTCGCGCCCTGAGTTTCTGGAGTACCTGCAGACGTTGCGGCCTCAAGCCCTGCCAGGGAACCAGACCCTTCTGCCTCCGCAAGACCCCGTGTGTCGCTTAGAGTCAGCCTCGCACGCTCCATACTGCTGGCTTGCAAACCAGTGAGTAGGAGGAAAAGCCCCCCCTCCCCCGGCTGACGACTGGTTGAGGCCAGTACCTAGCCAAGAGTATCGTGTGCGTTTTGGAGTCCCATGGTATCAACTGACCGGCGTACCTGTGTGTCCGCCCTGCCTCGCAGCACCATGACCTATCAAGATTACGCGTTCGGAGCAACTGAGCCTGACCCCTCAGGGGGAGTGCTGGAGTCACCCCTCCGAGCGGGCTACTACATTTGGTATAGAAACACGCTTCACGTGTCAAACATCCTGGTGCCCACCAGCTGCCTGCAAGCAAACGGTGCGTGGGCCACGACGGGGGTGGGAAGGCAATTGCCCGCAGCACCTCTCACCTGCACATCGAAACCCCCACGGCTGTAGAGCTCATGCCCAAACCTTATAGGTCTGGCAGCATCACACATTGCCACATTGGCAGGCTTGCTGGCTTGCGGGTCCAAGCATCAGCCTCGTGACGGGCGAGCCGTGGATGCTGGCTGGGCTGCACCATGCATGAACTTCTGTGCTTGCAGCAAGGCTGAACTACGTACACTGCGTGCCCTTTCTGCTGTCAAACTTGCCTATGCACTGCAGCACCAGACACCTGCTACTATGCCTCACGCAACCAGCAGCTTGCGCTGCCGCCCATCTTGTCAGACCTCAACCGTACTGGGACGCCCACTCCCGCACCCAGCAGCAATGCAACAGGCCTGTCACAAGGTTCTGGAGGGAGCAGCCCCGCGTGCGCCGCTTGGCTGTGCATCGCCCTGCCATGTGCCATTGGAGGTATGGTTATTGACTTGGTGCAATCTCGTTGCTGCACTGATACCATTAGGACTCGTGTTGGCGTGTGGGGGGGGGGGCAATCACCACGCGCTTGAGCCATGCCTGCAGTACAATACTGCACGGACTGGCGGCCCGGTTTACTTGTTGATGATTACCGGTGCTGCATTCTGATGGGCAGGAAGTGCTGGCACATGTTCCTGCGGTGTTCGCCTATCACTTGTACGCCTCTCCCGAGCCAGACCCTGGCCGTGCATGCGGCTACAGCTTAGGCCGGACGTGCCTTGTCACCGCCAGGAGGGGTATGAACAAGCACTGGACTGCTGCGTACCACTGAGCTGCACCGCTGTGCACTGCCTGCCAGCAGGTGCGCTGCTGGTGGTGGCGTTGGCGCTGCTCACGTGGCACCTGAGGCGCCGCAACATGGCCGTCCTGGCCGCCGTCAAGGCTGAGGCTGAGGCTGAGGCTGAGGATAAGGGTGCTTCACCCACCAGCGCTGGCGCCTCAGGCCGGCGCCGCAGCACCTGGCCCGGCGATGCACGCGTCAAGCAGGTGCAGCTGGGTCACCAGGGCGACAGGTGCGTGTAGGCCTAGCGGCTGACTGCTGCTGCTGCTTGGCCGCCAGTGGTCACTCCTGTGGGGTGACGCTATAGCAGTCAAGCGGTGTGGAGGGAGTGGTCCACACACTGTGCTTGTGAGACGCAGCAGGCAGGGTGCGTCACTGCCCGTCCCAGCAGGCCTGCTCCTCCGTGAGGGGTGGCTATGGCAATGGCCCATCACGCCAAGCACACTCTGGCGGCTGCAGTTGCATCAGTGGAACACCGCACGCAGCACGTCCGGCTGTGTGGCCCGCTGGACCAGTCCAATGCATGCAAGGGTTGCACACACCAGTGTCTGCACTGGCATCATGGCATGCTGCCTCTGCTGCCGCTGCCCCAACTGTAACCTGTGCTGAGCTGTGCTGTGTGGTGTGCTGCACTTGTGCAGTGGGTTGTGCCCTTCGCCGTTGCTCTCGACGCCAGGGGACCATCATGCAGCAGTGGTCTCACCCAAGGGCGCGCCCTCGCACCCGCTTGACCAGCAGCGGCGCCAGCGCGAGGCCCACGCGCGCGCGCAGCATGACCGCCTGGACCGCACCGACAGCGACTGCCAGCCAGCGCCGCCACCAGCCACCAGGCAGGTCAGCTGGCAGCACCTGCTGTGCATCACCGCGTGCAATGTGGACGTGGCAGCGGGTGCTGCGCGCAGCGAGCCGCGCGGCGACGCAGGTGTGATGGTGCACTCAGGCAGTGCCACCCACCACCACCCCCAGCAGCGGCCTGTGAGTGTGAGTCCTGGCCACATGCACGACAGCACTGCCCTGCCACTGTCGGCCCGGCCTCATGGCACGCAGCTGCAGGCTGGTGCTGATGCCGGTGCTGGCAGTCGTGCTGTGCCCAGGCACGCCACGGTGCTGCCGCTGCACAGAGTGGCTCAGCTGCTGTATGGTGACGACGCAGCACAGATGGACTGTGGCATGGACCGCAGCACCACAGGCAGCACGGCCGACATGTTTGGCCTGCCGCTGCCCCCTGCGCTGGACGACACGCCTTCGCCTGCGCACGGCGCGCACACGCTGACAGTGACAGACAGCGCTGCGGCCAGCATGCCGGCCTCCCTGACCGCGACCAACGCGCAGTCCGCCAACCTCACGGCCACCACCACAGACCGGGCCGCGGACAGCGGCGTAGACACGCGTGGCCTGGAGGGAAGCAGTGGCGACGGCGGCGGCGGCGGCAGCAGCGGCATGGGCCATGGCTGTGTTGTTCCTTGTGGCGGCATCAGCAGCAGCAGCGGCGGCGCCATTCGCACCGACCTGGTGCTGGGCGTGGATGTGGCGGCTGACCCCGCCACCTGCCGCGTGCTGGGCCAGGGCTGGGGCGGCGTGGTGGTGGAGGGCACGTACGCCGCGCGGCCGGTGGCGGTCAAGCAGCTGCACGTGGCGTCGCTGACGGGGCCGTCGGCGCCGCAAGGTGAGCCCCCCCCCCCCCGCATCGCACACGATGACACAATGGCTGCAGGTTCTGTTGCATTGGCATCCACCTGGGAGCAAACAGGAAGTGTTCGGGAACAGTTTGTAAACCTTCAACTGGCTGTGCATGTTGCGTGCATGTTGCGTGCATGTTGCGTGCGTGCAGGTGCACTGGCTGCTATGCGCCAGGAGGTGGAGGTGCTGAGCCGTTACCGCCACCCCAACATCGTGCGGCTGCTGGGGGCGGGGCTGACGGGCGCGCGGCCCTTCCTGGTGACGGAGCTCATGCGGGGGGGCTCCCTGCACGCCCTGCTGTATGACCCCCCGCAACAGCCACCCGGCGCCAACCTCACGCACCCGCCGCAGCAGCAGCAGCAGCAGGTGCATGGCCCCACCAACCACCAGGTGCCAGCAGCAGGTTGTGATGCACGCAGGCTGGCTGGCCAGGACCCACAGCATTCCCAATATGCCGGCGTTCAGGCTCAGGCTCACGAGGAACGCACAGCCTGCGAGCTCATCAGCACTACCGCCGTTACCACCGGCAGCGGCAGCGACAGAAACGCCATGGCGTGCAGCCATGGCGCATGGAGCGCGCAGCAACATGACGCGCACCCCCCGCAGCGGGCGCAGGACAGTGGCGATGTGAGCGAGGCACCACCGCTTCTGCCCTTGGAGAGGGTGAGAGGAGTGGCAGGCGACACTGAAGTCGTGGTGGTTAGCACCCAGCCTTCGCTTGCACTTGTGCGCAAGCACCTAGAAGGCCTAGTGGATGAGGCAGGCGGGAATTTGCACATCGCCTGCCTCCACTCTTGGGTTTTGTGCGTTTCACATTGCAGCACCGACATCCTTCAGCAGCGCTGCCATTGATGCGCGCCTTTGCTTCCTGCGACCATCCTCTCACATGTCACCCACCCAGCGGCTGACTGACTTTGTGTGGTGGCCGGCGCGCAGGTGCTGCGCATCGCACACGACATTGCCTGCGGCCTGGCGCACCTGCACCCTCACGTCATGCACAGAGACCTCAAGTGGGTGTCAGAGGGGAGGGGGGAAGTGTCAGCCTGCCTGTGTAGCGTGGCGGGAGTGCCTGCATAGCCCATCTTCCAATCGTGGCGTGTGAGTACAGTGAAGCACAGAGCACACAGGGCACAGTACAGTGAAGCACAGAGCACACAGTGCACACGCTACATATGGCGGCTGACTTTGCGGTGCAGATTGCGGTGCGAACATAAACTACACTACAATGCGAAATGCATTCAGCACACCATGTGCTCGGCCAATCGGCTGTGCACCACCATTGTGTCTTGGCGCGTACCCATGATCACACATATCATGCACCGCGCAGGCCGGAGAATGTGCTGCTGAGTGATGACGGCCAGGTGGCTAAGCTGAGCGACTTTGGCCTGGCGCGCATGTCCACCGACACGCTGCTGCACACGGACCACCCCGACGCGGGCACCACGCCATACGTGGCGCCGGAGGTGAGGAGCCTGGGGACAAGGGGCGGGGCTAGGGGGGGCGGGGGGGGGGTAGGAGGGGTGGGGACAAGGGGCGGGGGGCGCGGGAGCACCGCCCGGAACGGCTGGGGGGCCCATTACATATACATACTTATGCGCTTGGCACCTCATTGCTTGTTTCGCTGATTCAAGTCAGCTGAGCTTTTGGGGCCCAGGTGGGGTGCTTGTTGCCCCCCAGGATTCCTTACATAGCGTCCTCCTGTGTGGAAGCTTCACGCGGTGCCTGCCTGCCTGCCTGCCTGCCGCCCCTCCCTGTGCGCAGTGCTTTGACCAGCGCTGCAGCAGCATCACCTGGCACGCCGACATGTACGCGCTGGGTGAGTCACATGCCACCAGGCTAGCATGTGTGCAACATTACTGGTAGATTGTATCGCATGCCAGCCTGCTGCTGCTGCTGCTGCTGCTGCTGTTCGCTCAACCTACCGTGTGCACTGCGCTCCGTCCTTGGACAGCCTGGCAAGCATGAAGTCCCCACACTGCTGTTATGCCACTCTGCGCTCTAATCTTGCAGGTGTGGTCATATCAGAGATGCTGACACAAGAGTAAGTCGACTCTGCACTGCATGCTGCTCACACGGTGGCCGGCAGACCAATGAATCTGTCAAAACCTGCACGCTCAACCTCTGCGGTTGTTTCCAGTAGCTGTCAAGTGCCCTGCTGCTGCCTCCTGCCTAACGACTGCGCGCTGGCTTGTGGCTGACGTGTGTGGCGAGCGCAGGCGTCCCTGGGCGGGGCGTCAGCCTCTGCAGATCGCCATGAGCGTCACCCTGCTCAACATGCGGCCGCCACTCCCGGAGGACGACGCGCGCTGCCCCTGGCACCTGCGCAAGCTCATCACGGTGAGGCGCGCGCACGCCCGCTCGCCTGCTCGTGTTGGCCACATGAATGCGCGTGACTGCATGGCGCATAGGCGGCGCCAGGGTGGTTGGCTGGGCCAGCGGCCAGGCAGGTGCAGGTGCGGGTGCAGGTAGGCCACATCTCCCTGGCCGGCCCCCCGCGTGCTGCGCCCCTCCCTCCCTCCCTCCCTCCCTCCCAGCACATCGCAGTCGTCCAGCAGGCAAGCCTGCAGGGGGAGGGCTGCAGAGGGAGGCAGAGGAGGGTGTAGCGTGGCTGCAGCACGGCCACCGCATCCCAAACACCATATAGCGCACACGCACCTTGTGTGACCGCTTGCTGCCTGCCTGCCTGCCCCCCCTGCCTGCCTACCTACCTGCTGCCAGGCGTGCTGGGACAGGGACCCGCGCAGGCGGCCTGCCGCCGCGGAGGTCGCAAAGCGCCTCGCCGTCATGATCAAGCAGATGGCGGCCGCAGCGCCAGGCGCAGGCCTGCAGGGCAATGGCAGCAGCGGTGCCGGCAGCAGAAGCAGCACGCCGGACGCTGGCGGCAGCGAGCACACATTGCCGCCCCCCCTGCAAGTCCCCATGCCAGCCGTGGTTTTCCATGCATTGATGTCCACTGCTGCTGGCAGCGCCAGCAGTCGGCAGCCGCATGCGGGTGGTTGGCGTGAGGGTGAGGGTGGTGATGACTCATTCCTGCAGTGGCGTGACACAGCCAGCAGCTCAGCGGGCGGCATTGCCGCCACCACCAATACTAATGCGTCCGCGCCGAGCACGTCTGATGGCACCATTGCGGCCAGCGGGCAGCGCAGCGTTGCCCCCGCCGAGCGTACCTCAACATCAACCTCATCAGCCCGCGGCGGCGCCGTCAACGCACTCACAGCAGGTCGCACCCGCCCCGGCGCTGGCGTGAGCCTGGTGCAGCAGCAGCAGCCATCGGCGCTGCTTCCTGCCAGCGCGTGGGGGACTGGAAGCAGCGGCGCAGCAGGCGCGCTGACCAGCAGCAGCAGTGCGCTGAGCCATGACACCATGCACACCTGCAGCAGCCACTCGCACCTGAATGCCGTTCCACTGTCTTGATGGCCCACAGCACAGTGCTCGTCCTGGTGGTGGCTGAGGACGGTGAGGTGGCTTGTCATACGCGTTTGGTTGTACATTCCCGCGTCCGACTGTGACGTGCTTGGCGCAATTCAGTTCGTGGTGATCCACGTGGCAGTGGCGGTTCAAGCAGCACAATGCTGGTGTGGGGACATGTGCTCACCCCAAATGGCTTGGCAGATCTGTGTGTCGGTGTTGCGTGTTAGCAAGGTCTGCAAAGCCTGCAAGCGCATTTTACCCTGTTGTCGATGGAAACAGCCCGATACGGTACGCTGTTGCACCGTGCAGCTTGCACAGTGACAACGCTCTGTGCTGCAATGGGTTGCTGCTGCTGAATCTGTGGGCAGCGGTGCTTTACTTTTCACTTTTCGATTCAACTGTCGGCCGGCATCACCCCCACAATTTAAGCATTTTGAGGTTGCTACTGCTTCAGTGCTGCACCTTTCCCATCAGCCGTGCCTGAGCAAGGCTTCTTAACGCTGGCTAGAACTAGGTGGGGCAGCCGCACACGCCTGCCTGCATGTGCATGTGCATCGCATCACCGGCGCACGTGCGTAAACTGTTCTCGAAGCCCTGATTGCCTTTGCAATGCTGCCACGTGGCCTGAGCGGGCCTATTAGGCCACCGTTGTCATTACCATGCCGCCGCACATTGCTTCCTGCTTGCACAAGACGCTTGTGTTATGGAACACGCATCTACACCTTCTGGTCACACGGACCTTTTGCGATCTTACCCGTGGTGGTTTGGCAACACACGCACTGCGCGATGGCCTCCTGCCGTTTCCCACTGCTCTCCGAGAATGACAATGCCGCTGCCGCTGTCCATATTGGTCACCGCCACCTTGTCTCTGCTGCTCCTGCTGGTACTGTTGAGCTCGCTGGTGCTCTCTTTATTCCACTGTCATGGGCCAGCTCATCTGCGTACTGTCGCTTCTTGAACGTTGGCCCCTCCTGCGCTTCCCGATGTGAAGACCAGTCGGCATAACGCACACGCTGAACACCATTTTACATGCCGTTCGCAGCCAAAGTAGTCGCATTCGCCTACTTCTCCTATGACCCTGGCTGTGTTGTGCCGCGACAGGCAGGGATAGATTGTCAAGTGGTGCAAGACTGCTTAGCACCACTGCGGTAAGCGTTTATTTACATTGGTTATGTAGTGCAGGCCGCCTACAAGCCCTTTCTTTGCCTGCCTGCTTTTCCTGCCTTTCTCCTTGCGCTTTGTGGTGACGCCGTGCTCCCTGGAGATCACACCACACCACAGCGCCAGGCGACTGTGCTAGGCTTGTGTCGTTGCTTACCGTATATGTTGATGTTGTTTGTTTACGCTTGGCCAACCAGCCAGAGACCCATGTGTGTGTAGCCCTCGCTGCTTGTGTTCATTACACAAGACCGCTAGTAGGCACCTGTGCTGCACTAGGCGTCTCTGCCAGCTGGTGACTGGAGGTCTTGTCAGCATGTATCTGCCCGCCTGGCTCAGCACTAGGCAGCTCAGGCCGCACAGCACTGCATTGCTTTTTGGGGGGCTTCGTTGGTCGCGTTTACTGTCGGCGCATTGGTGGCTGGCACTTTGGCCAGCAGCTGTGTCAGGCTGTCGGATCCTGGCTCCCCACACATCTACAATTGCAGCCCTCCTGCGCTTGACTTGGCGCTCTGCTTGCGCAGCACATGTGCATGAAGGTGTGACGCTGAGGAGTGCTGCTGCTTGAATTGCTGTTGCTGCTGCTGTTGTTTTAATGCATCATTCGCTGCCTTATTGTGTTGGTTGTGTCAAATCGTCGATGCATGAGTCGGTGAGCGTGTGCCTGCAGGGAGTGCCGGCTATGTGTTCAGGTGCTGTGGGCGCTGTAGGCACTGCTGTGTGTGCGCTGCCTGTGTGCGCTACCTGTGTGGTACACTGACTGTCTCACCAGCCCCTTGTCTGGTTGCGTTGGCATGCCTGCGTCCATCACTATGCCTTTGTGCGGGTATCCACTCTCATCGTGTTTAGTCCTGTAGCGATGTGCCTCCTGCCTGGCACCTGCCTGCGCTATGGAGTGGTATCATTCCTATGTGTGTACTTTGTACCCAGATGGCTTTACAGCCTTGCATTCCTACGTTTGGAGCCAGATGGTTTTATCGCCCGCGTGGTACCGTCATTTGTCCTAGTGGCCACCCATGGTTATCACTGCTGTGCATGCATATGAGTTGTGCGGCGGTGCTCAACCATATACCATTGAGCACTAGCCCACCCTATCAGCTCAGGATGGTCGGGTATGGGGTCTACGCGCTGCGACTCACACATGGTTTAGCGCCATGGCCGCACGTGGGGCCTGATGGGATGTCGCCAGTCGCTGCGGGCAGGCAGGCGGAGGTCAGGCCCAAGCAAGGTGCTTGCCGTCTGCTGGTGCACGCCTGGGTGCACATGTTGCACTGCTGCAATGGCAATGGTTGGTTGGCTGCACCAATTGCTACCTGGGTGTGGTGCATGTAAGGCGATGATGACCAGCAGGCCTTGCAGTGAGCCAGGTGCATGCGTGATGCACATACGTATGCGCTGGTTGTGCCAGGGGTCAAGGTGGGGGGCCAGTCCCTGCAAAAGTCTTTGGTGTGGTGCGCATGCTGCTGCGGCTCTGGTGTTGTCTTTGAATGCAAGTAGTTGATTGATCTGTGGTGGGATGCTGCATTTCTGAGCAAGCTGGATCCAGCCCAAGTTCCACTAACACATGGGGGGCGATTTTTGGTATCATTTGTATCATTTTTGGTGCATGCCCCTGCTTTTGCCTGGTTGTTGCTATGACAGCTCGTTGGTTTTAATTGTTGAATCTCTTGCGCACGCAATGCATATAATGCAGTCGCTGATAAACATCGGCACGCAGCATCAACGCCTGCTGGCGTAGTTGTGGGCGTGCACGGCTGCATGGCTGTACTCGATATGCAGGTGGGTCCATGCCATTTGACACTCAGGCGTGCGCGCGGGCACAGCAGGCCGAACCTTGAGGCCGACAGTGCATGTGTTGCACCAGCAAGGGCAGAAAAGTGTAAGCCTAACGCCGCCTCGGGGCGGACCCACCTCCTATACAGCCACGGAGAGATATTCAAGCCAAAATAGTACACATGTGCACATACTGGTAAGTACATGACAGAGTAGGCCCGCCAGGAACTCCAACACATAGCCACTGTAAGTTATACGCTAAAGTTCAAGCAATCAGGGAATACAAGCGTTGCCAGCCCCTAGCACCACAAGCCTAACCGCCATCTGCGCTACAGGGAGCAACACCCTCGGGCTGGTCGCCAGCAGCAGCGCTGCCAGTACCCTGCTGCGGAGTGGTGGTGGTCACACCACCGCCGCCACTGCACACGGCCTTGTGGCCCGACTTCCAGTGCGCCTTCTGGCAGGTGGGGCTGCAGTAGCGCACGCGCTGGCAACCGGCGCACAGGCGCAGCTTGACGCCAGGACACGCCACCGCACCGCACTGCACACAGGCACGAGCGCCAGCTGCAGCTGAGCCACCATCCCCAGCACCTGCAGCTCTGGCACCTGTGCTGCTGCTGGCTGCACTTGCGCCTAAGGTTGAGCTGCTGCCTGCAGCACCTGCTGCAGCACTGCTGCTGCTGCGGGCTTGTGACGCTCCTGCTGCTTGGTCTGGGCGTGATATGCCGCCTGTACTGCCTGTGATGGATTCCGTGACAGCACTGCATGCATCAACTCCAGCGCCAGCACAGGATGCCGGTGCGGGCTGTCGGGCAGCTGACCTGGCAGCGCTGCTGCTGGGGATGGCTAACGCGACTGCGCCTGCCTGCTCAGCAGGCGTTGCTTGTGGGTGGCGGTGGTGTTGCTGCTGTGACAGGGGCAATGGCGCAGGCGGTGGCAGCGGTGGTGATGGTGGTGGAGGCTCACTGGGTAGGGGCACGCTGGGGCCTGTCGCACGCAGCATTGCCTGCACGCAAGCACGCAAAGAGCAATGTGCTCTGGGCCTGCATTGGGCCAAGCACAAGCCAATGGATGCTGCAATGCCTGCTTGCTTGTACAGGGAACGCAGTAACAAGGCAACAAACGCTGCCAACAAATTGTACATCAGTACATCACGGCAAGTCCCTGTGGTTCCAACGCTGCATGAACGTTGCATGAACGCTGCATGGTGATGACCTGCACAATGACTGACCTCGACAGAGCGATGCGCTGGCTGCACCACTGCTGCTGCCACCTGGTCGAGGACGACCGTCCTAAGGCTCAGCGGCTGCGCCTGGCGTGAGCGGGGCTTCACGGCCTCAACCAGCACCTCATACAGCGACTGCTGCTGCTGCTGCTGCTGCTGTTGCGGCTGCTGCTGGCTCCTGTCGAAGCCGCTTGTGTTGCATGCGCACTGCGCACTGCTTCACTGGCGCAGCACCTTGATGTGGTCGGCAGCGATCGCAGCAGGCAACTCAGGAAGGGCTTGGGACAGCGGCACAAGCATGCTGCACGCGTGCGAGTGCACCACAGGGCTGCTGACCAGCGCTGCCAGGACCGGCAACAGGCCGTGTTGGACCATCAGGCGGATGTCCCTTGCCGTCAGCAGCACAAACCCGTTGTGCCCATGCGTAATTGCCCGTGACTTTATGCAGAGCATGAACATAAACGCCGTAAGTCCAAGCCTGTGAACACCCGCTAACTCGCCCCTGTGCAGCGGCGTCAACTGGGCGCTGTGTGCGGCCAGAGGTGCCAGGCACACAGGCAGCCGCTCAAAGACTTGCTGGCGCAGCGCATCCAGCGCTGGTGCTGGCGGTGGAGAGGTGGTGCTGACCAGGAACAGGCTGGAGAGCAGCATCAGGGCAACCCGTGCCTCCACATCCGCAACAGCGTCATGGTAGAGGTCCTCCTCGCGCCTCGCTGTGCCGCCACTGCGCCTTCCCGCCTGCCCCTGCTGCGCCTGTACCGCTGCCTCTGCAGCATCCGCGCTGGCCACCACCTGCTGCGCTGCGCCAGCCACCACGCTCAGCGCGTGTACCGCCGCCAAGCCCTCGTAGAAGGGCCACACAAAACGTTCAATCCATGCAACTGACCCTCCGCTGCTGCCTACGTCCTCCATTGTGTCGCGCATCACAACGCAAGACATCGCCATCAGCAGCTCCAACACAGCGCCTTCTGCATGCCTGGCCGCGGACTGCGCGCTCAGCCGCTGTGCAGCCCGCACGGCTGCTGTGTGGAGCTGGAGGTCCAGCAGGCAGCATACAAGATCACGGTCGCTGTACGGGATCTTTGATGCGTGCTCTGTTGTGTGCTGGCTTTGCAAACCACGTATGTGCCTGGTGGCATGCTCCGCAAGCGCACTCAGCACTCCGGGGTCGTCCAGCTCCAATGCCTGCCACATACACACACAGGCCAGCCAGGTACACCGGCAGCAGGAGCAGGGCGGCACTGAGCATTCATGGGCGTACAAGGTGGGCGGCTGGGCCAGCATGGTGTGGCTGGGCCAGCATGGTGTGGCTGCGCCCACACACACTCTCTTGGCGTGTACTCATCGTGTAATGCAACACCTGCTGTGCCAAACATGCTGTCATGGCAGTGCTGTCATGGTTATACACAAAACTCGCCGACACAAACCATTGCGTGCGCTTCCAACAGGTTGCAATCTGGTTCACACCCTGCTGGTGACAGGCATAATCGGTGGTTGATGGACGTATGCGGTGGCCTTGCACTCTTGCTGGCTAGGCCTCCGCCAGGCAGCACACGTGAATGCAAATGTGGCTATACCTCGCGTCCGGCAAAGCGCAGGGGATCTAACAGCAGCGACTGACCAGTTGCATAAGCTCCCGGGTAGCGTGCAGGGAAGCACGTGCTGTGGATCCGCCAAGGCACGCAAGTGTAAGTGTATCCACCAGCCCCCGCAGCAACGTGTCCTTCCGGGTTGCAGCAGGTCCATTTGAGCTGAGCCGGTTCCGCGCGTATCGCACGAGACGATCGAACAGCGTGCCACTAGGGCGCGACCTGTCCGCATATTTACTGCATAGGGGTTCATAGGTTGTGCTAGGGTTAGGTGGGATTATCGGACCCAGCGCTTCAGGCACAGTATCGCAGCGTCCTGAGCCGTCGCGGCGACCCCAGGGTCGCGCCACGTGCACTGCACTCTGGCCTCAGCAGGCCAGCGATCATCAAGGATTGCTTCCGCCAGCAGCACAACCAGCTGAGGAGCTGCATCTGTGAGCACCTCCAAGCGGCTGGCGATGTGTGCAGGTGATGCTGCCAGCGAGATAAACTCACCAAGCTGCGTCAGACTATTCAGCCTGCACTGCCACGGCTGCTGCTTGTTGAGCCCGCGTAGGAATGAATCCAGTAGTACGTCAGCGGTCAGTGGCTCTGCCATTTGCCAGGCTGCTGGCTTCACCCCCAGGGTGCTAGCGCACGGCTAAGGCGCTGAGGACTGGGAGGGCGTACGGAAGAGCAGGCTGTGCGTATTCCACGTGTGACTTTATCTCTGCATATCACCAGTGCCTAATGTTGAAGGAAGGGATTGCATGATGGTGGCGTGCAGGGGAGGGTCCTCTGGGGCCCAGGCAGCACGCATCGTCTAGCACTAGCACATGCTGACGCATGCCGGTGGGGCACCAATGCAGGGTACCGCCATGTGAGGCCCAGGAAGCATACAATGCTGTGTGCCGAGCAGCGGTACAGCCAGGTATCCACGGCAGCTACGGTGCTACGCACAGCGCCAGCATGGTCCACGGACACGTACAAGGCACCAGCGCACCCAGCACGCAATGGTGTGCTTGGGGAGAGTCAGTCAGCAATCAGCAGGCGGCGCAATGTCCGACGTGACTTCTGTGAGTGTGCACAAACTCTGCTTGGCGCCACTCCATACCACACACACCTCCAGCACATCACCGACGTGCTGGTGGCGCATGCGTGTGGAGGGCGGAGCACATACGCATCCACACGGGCGACACAGAGCTCGGACATACAATGCTGTTTGTCACAGGCAAGTTTGCACTCAGCACCTCCATGGCGCTTACCACATCAGCAGCCTGCTCCACCGGAGCACACACGCTTGCAGGAGGAAGCATTGTCTGTGCAGTGTGGAGTGCAGTAAACTCGCCATCCACGATGCGGGGGGGCGTATCCACTGAGCGGTAGCTCAGCATCCACATTGGCGGTCAACACGTCAGTATGCTGGCGCTAAATGACCACTACAGGTAACCATCAACAGCGTTGCATCAGCAAAACCAATATAGACCTCGCACAGGGACTACACCAGTGTAGACGCTAAGCGCTTTGCTGGTCGCCCGGCTGGTCGTGTGGCTGGTCACCCGGCAGGCTGTTCAAGTTGAGCGCTGCGGTGATGGCCTCTTCGGTGGTCTTCAACCTGCCATGTCCGTCTTGCATGCGACATGCAGGAGCGGTGTATGCTGTCTCGCAGCAAGGGACAGTGGTGATCGGTGAACGCAGGTGGGACGCCTCTGCACGGCACACCCTGAACACGCATACCTGTGGCTGCCATATGGCCATGTGTGCCATGCATGCAGCAGAAGGTCGTTAATTAATGGCCGTACACGTGGCTTGCATCAGTCGTGAACCAGCAACCAAATCAATCATGATGCTGGGTGTACATGTGCTGCATGTGACAGCCCTGTCTTACACTGGTATTGATCAAGCAACTTTTACGTTCGCCCGCTGCGCAAAGTCCTGGTGTGTTCTGCTGGTGCTCGGGCTTCTCAGTAGGCAGCCTCACACACGTGGGCGCAGACCTACACCGCGATTAATCATGACAGCGTGATTTTAGTGTTATCCCACAGCAGATCCTAGGGCTGTAAACCTTAACACAATGATTAGCAGCGCCTTGGGAGGCTTATGTGCGCTCAGTGTGGTGGTGGCGGCGTTGTTCCTGCAAGGCGCGGGAGCATCGGTGCACCAGGGCGCCAGCGTCAGCCTCAAAGCACGCTGGAGTGGAACGTCTTTCTTGCTGGAAGCAGCTGAGTTTCTGGTGAGCGCCGGCACTGCACAAATGGAAGGGCGATCTGCACCCTCTCTGCGGATGACGTGTTACCGTGTAACGGGTGCAATTAGCCCTGCAAGGCTGGCAATCAGTAGTCTCTTCGTATCATGGACGTTGGATTTTGCACAAGTTTCGGCCGTAGTCGCTCGTGCGTTAGTACTGGTGCATTCCATCACGTTAACCGTGAAATGCGTCCTTCCAGAAAGTGCAGTCAGGGGCGGTCAGTGCAGTGCTGCTGTGCAATTCGACTGCTACAAAATCAGGAAGCACTAGCCGTTGATGAAAGTTCATGCTTGCTGCGCGTCTGTGCCTGCCACGACGTGCTCGAGCGCCATGCTCGCACGACTCCTTGCAAATATTGACCCTGGGCTACTGCATACACCTCACCTTTGTTGCAGTTCTTTGCACGCGGGCATCCTTTGCCTTGTGTGAAGCGCAAGCTGTCATGAATCAGGGACGTTGCGCATGGCATGCACCCACAGGCAGACGAGGACCCACAGTTGGTGTGGAAGTATCTTGACGGCCTGGCAGGCAGAACTTATTCTGGCGAGGACGATGCTGCGTGCTGGCGAAGCATCCTGGCTGAAGTTCAGCCTCTGACGTCACCGACGGTTTCGCAAGTAGGGGTGTTGCACTATTGTCCTCCCTACGCAGAGCTCGCCTGCCGCAGATAACTTTTTTGAGAGCAGCTGTGACTGCGAGAAACGTTGCAAACTTGTCACCATGTCGGCACCGGCACAAACCCTTCTTGTTGCCTATTACCGTGCTCTTGCAGCTGGTGCCGCTGGTGCTGGGCTCCAGGCAGTACAGCGCCAAGCTGCAGGCCTTCCGCCAGCTCGCCTCCCAGCTGCACCCAGCCGCGCTGAACGCCACCAGCGGCAGCGACGTGGCAGGGGCGGCCAGCGGCGACGATGCGCCTCGGGAACCGTCAGCCTGCTGCCACGTCGCTTTGGGCAGCGGTGCGGGCGCGTTGGTGACGGACGCTCAGGAGCTCCCCGCCGCCATCAAGGCCGCTGCAGCCGCGTCAGGCGCCACGGGTCTGTCCCGGTCGCCCGCGTCCGCCTCCGGCAGCGAGGTGCTTGGCGCCTCCACCGACGAGGAGTGGTCCGCTGAGCGCATCTTTGCCTTTGACCACGTGTACAACAAGCAGGCGTTGCACACCGCAGGTGAGCGCAGGAGCAGCCGACGCATTGCACGTCATGGGCAGTGCATGCAGCATGCATGCATAGGTGTGCGCGTGTGCCATACATGCGGCGCGCATATGCAGCGCGCCAGCGAGCTTGTTCCATGGTTGTGCCAGCTGAGGCCTCCCCCTCCCTCCCTGGCCTCCCCTCACCTGCCATGTCGCGTGTGCTTGCAGGCGCTGTGCTGGCGGTGCTGTACGGCTCACCGGGAACAAGCTGCTTTGCGGCGCTGCACTCTGCGCTGCTGGCAGCCGCTGCAGAGGGGAGTGTGGTGTACGTGTGGCGCCCGCTGCTGCTGCCCCAGTGCGAGGTGAGGATGAGGGTGAGGGTGTGTGTGGGGGGGGGGCCAGTGGGCAGTGGTCGTAGGTGTAGTGGAGGCATGGCGGAGACAAGCCTGCTGGTACCGGTAGTCATCACAGACGCATGTAACGGGCTGACAGGAGGAATGTGGATGGCTCATGCACTGAACAGTGGTGTGGTGTGGTGTGGCAGCACATGCTGGGCCTGTTGGCGGCAAGGCAGCGTTGTGTGGCAGCATGCAACTTGAGCCTCCCCCACATGCCTGTCTCAGCGCTGTTCTGTATACCAATGCAGCGTGCACCACACAGGTGCATGCATCAGCTGCCGGGCAGTACCGTTTGCGGCATGTAGACAAGGTGCTATGGTGTGTACCGTGTGCGCAGGCTGTGTCGGGGTGTGCGCGTGTCGGCACAGGCGGCGCGCTGGCGCTGCCGGGGTGGGGCGTGGAGGCGGCCCTCAAGAACACCGAGTACAGCGCGATGGACGACAAGAAGGCTGCTGAGGCGGCTCAGGCTGCTGCTGCTGCTGCCTCTCAGGCGTCCGAGGACCTCAGCCAGGAGGTCAAGGGCTTCAAGTGAGAGGATGAGCTGATGGTGTGCTGAGCTGAGCTGACGGCAGCGGTCGCGGTGATGGCGCTGATGGTGATGGTGACGGTGATGCAGCCAGGCGGGGGCGGGAGGCGCGGGCTGATGCCGTGGTCCTTCCCGTGATCGGCCAGCACGACGCTTCTCGTATGCATGGCATGCTGGCATGTGTGCATCTGGAGCGTGTCGGGATGGCAGTGGGTGCGCGTGTGGGTGTGGACGTCGATGGCAACGCATGTGTGCTGCAATGAAGCGGCAAGTGAAGGTGCTGGAAGGGTGTGCCAGTGCCCGGCAACAGACACAGCAATGCCGCCAAAATGAGACATAGACGCCCAATTGCACGTCCTATGGCACCACCCACCTGGTGCACGCTTGTGTGCGTGTGCACATGCAGGTTTGACGTGCTTCTGGCTCGCAAGCCGGCCTTGGCGCAGGAGCTGCTGACGCTGCGGGATGTGCTGGCGGGCGCTGAGCGCGACGAGGAGGAGGAGGAGGGCAGCGTCAAGGTGAGGCCGGGCGGGCGCGGAGCTTTGATGCAACGCGTATGTCAGTCTGTGCGTGGCCACAGCTGGGCATGCGTAGCGGCACAGCAGTCAACCCATCACAGTGGTGAAGGCGCTACCTGCTGGCGGACGTATGATCGACCAAGTGATTTGAAGTCAATCAATGAACGGTGTGCCCCTTGTGTACGACTGTCTGCTGTGCTGCTGCTGCTGCTGCTGCTGCTGCTGCTGTCAGGTGTGGGCTCTGCGTGACGTGGGCCTGCAGGCGGTGCAGCGCGTGTCTGCGGCGTCTGAGCCTCTGGCGCTGCTGGCTGACATCAGCCAGTCCTTCCCCTCGCTGGTCACCAGCCTCAGCAAGCACAAGGTCGACCCAGCGCTACGGTGGGTAGTGGGCAGTAGTAGGTGGCGCACCTGCCGCTTGTACTGCGGCGCCTGCCTGGGGCAGCCACTACAGCTCGCACTGCTGCTGCTGACCGGGTACAGACTGAAGGCGTTGTAGGTTTGACCTTGATGTGTGCTGCGTGTGCCTGGTGCGCCTGCAGGTCCGCCGTGACTGCCAACCAGCAGTACCTCAGCCACGGCGCCAACTTCATGCTCATCAACGGCGTCGTGTTTGACATCAACACCCTCGACTATTTCGGTGAGCACGCTTAGCTGCACACCACACAATTAAGTGCCACACACACACACACGCTTGCCTGCTGAGTGCTGGCTTAGGCTCTGGTACTGCTGAGCAGCGCGTGTGGCGAGGAGAGCGGACTCTGAGCCACTCTGCCTGCCTCGGCAGCATGCTCTGTAGTACTGTAGTGTTGGTGCCATGTTCTTCGATATGTTGTTTATGTGTTGTTTGTTTACACTCGGCCGGCTAGCCAGAGGCCCAGGGCCGCCCTTGAGAGGGGTTCAAAGAAGGCACATGTTCTTCGATATGTGGGTTACGGTGCCAACTTGCATGTTGTTTTGCCCTCATGCTGGTTTCACCAGTACTGCATTGGCCTACCGCGCTCTGGCCCGCTGATGTGCTGTCCCTCACCCCCTACCCTCACTCTCTCTCACCCGCGTACACCCACCAGGCCTGCTTGAGCGGCTGCGTGCCGAGGCACGGCTGCTGGACCGGCTGCGCGGCGCGGGGCTGGACGCCGCGCTGGCGGGTCGCGTGATGCGGCTGAGGGCGGAGGACGCGTCGGGGTCGCTGGAGGAGATGCGCCTGGAGCTGGGTGGGAGCAGGTGACAAGGGGGGGGGGGGCGCGCGATGC
>BDDA01000783.1:10025-23002 GCA_001662385.1 Chlamydomonas asymmetrica
CCCCACGGGAAGGAAACATGTTAAACACACCTGCAGGTCAATGAGCTCCCAAATGGTCTTGGGCTGGTGCAGCTCGTCGCTCAGCAGCGCCTGGATGTCCTCGTCCGTGATGCCCTTCTTCTTGTCAGCCAGGTGCTTGAAGCGCCTGCCAAGCAAGAGACCAGCCGCAGCAGCACAGGGCACGCCGTTGAGGGCATGTGAGTCCACGCACCACACTCAAAGGCAGTACTTGCCACTTTGCTAGTCAAGGCTTGGATTGTGCCACGCTTGAATGGTGCGGATGGCAAGAATTACAAGCCTGTCCTTCTGTGGCTGGCCAAGTCATACAGGTGCCTGGTGGTACCGGTGGCGCATGCGGCGGTAAGGGCAACACAGGCTGAAGCACGGCAAAAGCCCTGCCAACACGTATCACAAATAGCGATCCTGTGCACAACACTGCAGTGCTGGCACCCACAGCCTGCAGGGCGCCACACGAGCGGGCCCACAACAGAGCACCTCGCCACTGGACCGGCGCACGTGCAGTGGTCGCTAGGCGCCAGGGCCCAGGGCCAGCATCACTGAAAGGGCGAAGACCCAGGTGCGGGTAGCAGCACATGACATGCATGCGCCATGCGCATGCACATGCACGGCCTCATGCTGTCAGCACCTGTCAGCACCGCTCAGCCGGGCTCACCTGAATACGTCGTCAAGCTCCTCCTGGCTGAGCTCGTAGCCCATCGCACGCAGGCGGCTGCTCAGCGCGTTGCGCCCGCTGTGCTTGCCCAACACGATACCTGAGCAGCGCGGCCGTCGCACCCAC
This sequence comes from Chlamydomonas asymmetrica, assembly GCA_001662385.1. Taxonomy (NCBI): domain Eukaryota; kingdom Viridiplantae; phylum Chlorophyta; class Chlorophyceae; order Chlamydomonadales; family Chlamydomonadaceae; genus Chlamydomonas; species Chlamydomonas asymmetrica. The sequence goes on from BDDA01000783.1 coordinate 10,825, forward strand.
CCCCACCACACACACACGCACATGAAGTTAGACGAGCAGTCGAACCTTGTAAAATCAGTTGCACTCAAGCATGTGGCAGGTCGCCCAAATAGTCTCCTTACGCACGGTGCGGTTGACACCACGGCCTTACTTGCCTGGCATGCCCCACTCAGACATGCAGAACCCGAACACAGTTCACGAGTGTTGGATGAAAGAATGCGCACCGCTCATGAGTCATGACACCCACAAGCCAGCAGGCGGCAGTGCCACGCCGAACCCAAAGCCGTAGCCCACTCTCCCCCCCGCTCACCTGCGTCGTCCTGGCTGCGTGGCAGGCCAATCGACTCGGGCGTCATGATCTCGTAGGTCTCCCTGTTCTTAAGCATGCCATCCTGGTGGATACCGCTCTCGTGTGCAAAGGCGTTGGCCCCAACAATCGCTTTGTGTGGCTGCAGGGCAGGAGGGCAAGCACGAACCGGCGCTCGTCATTCGGCCACAATCCAAGGGGCAGGTTAGGGTTGCAACACACACGGAGAGAGGCAAAAAAGGAGGCGCACGGGTTCGTATTGCCACCGCCATACCTGGACAATCATGCCGCTGTAATCGCTAACCATTTTGCTCGTTGGGTAGATGTGCACGGGCCGAATGCCCGTGTACAAGCCGCCCATTTGTTCTTGCCTGCACGGGCAGGGGCACAGGTCCGCAACGGCATGAAGCGTTAGCTGTGCACACAGCTCGGTAGACAAACCGGGTGTAACCAAGTTACTCAGTTGCGCACTCGAGGGGCACACGGCAGGCACATAGCCAACCCTCTCTCGGAAGGGGTGAACTTGATGCAAAGCGGCGTACAGGTGCCTCTGGACCATGCAGCTCCCACACAGTGCAGGCTGGGACGAGCCTGCGCAGTGCAGCACAGCAGCAGCCACCGCGCACACACTCACCCCCGCAACGCAATCGCCATGACCACCTCCTCCAGCGACGCGTTCCCTGCTCGCTCGCCGATGCCATTGATAGTGCACTCGATCTGGCGTGCACCTCCATGCTGTGCGCCTGCCAAGCTGTTGGCTGTGGCGAGGCCGAGGTCGTTCTGGCAGTGCGTGGAGAAGATGACACTCTCGCCGCCAGGCGTGTTCTTCCGCAAGTGCGCAATGAGGCCTCCAAACTCGTGAGGCAGGTTCCAGCCAGTTGTGTCAGGGATGTTCAGGGTGGTGGCGCCAGCCTTGATGACCTCTCCAAGGATACGGCACAAGAACTGCGGGTCAGAGCGGCCGGCATCCTCAGGGCTGAACTCAATATCGTTGCAGCCCAGGCTACGCAGATGGCGCACAGCAGCCACGGCGTTCTCCACGACCTCATCTGGGGTCATACGCAGCTTAAACTCCATATGGATTGCAGATGTGGCAATGAACGTATGCACGCGTGGCCGCTTGGCGTGGCGCACCGCGTCCCACGCCCGCTCCAGGTCCGGGAGCTTTGTGCGGGAAAGACCGCATATAACAGGCACGTAACCATCTGCCTGCACATCATTGCCGACCTCCATGGCAATGGTGCGTACAGCCTCGAAGTCGTCTGGCGATGCTACTGGGAAGCCCGCCTCAATAATATCCACCCCAAGCTTGGCAAGCTGCCTTGCGATGTCCAGCTTTTCCTTGCTGGTCAGGGTAGCGCCCGGGGACTGCTCACCGTCCCTGAGGGTGGTGTCGAAAATGCGCACATAGTGGGGGTCGTCGATGCGATTGGGAATGTATTCCGGCCGTTTACGACTCTGGCCAGCCGCTGAGGCGCGCACAACGACCGCACGAGGGATACGAGCGCATCGCAGAACCAATGGCGCACCGCGGCCAGCGGCCTGGTGCACAGGAGCGTGTTGCTGCAGGCACTGCATGGCTGGTGCCTGCCGGCTGGAACGACTGGTGAAAACTCAAGAGTTTCGTGGGGTGCTACAACAATACTACCACACCTAAGCAGGGCAAAAGTAAAAGGTCAGCACTTGAGCATTGACTGGTCCGCCCAAAAACATGGGGCGCACTGATCCGATGATGAAGCCTGATTCAGGGCCTGCAAGAGGTGTAGAGGGCATGAGCAGAAGGCCTGCAAGCCCATTACAAGGTTATGTAACACCTGGATTATCTAGTATTCTTGGAGCTGGGTTCACGCTATGCCCAGTGCTTCAACGCAGGAGCAGCAGACCAACGCTGGGGCATACTTGCACGCAAACAAGAACGCAAGCAAGAACGGCAGCAGCTAACCCGGAAGCGTACAGTTCCGCTGTGGTTTACAGCCTGCGTTTCTGCAGTGATGGGGTCGGTCCCCTGGGTTGAGCCTGATATGAAGCTTGCGACTCATCTGCAGTGCCGTGCACTGCATGCACATGCCACAGTCTGAGAACATAGCCTGACAGCAGCTCTTTGCGTACTAGAAACGCTTGTCTGAGCTCAGAACAAGCAGCAAGTCGTGACCCTGACACGAAAACCTTGGGAGGATACTGTATTGAAGCAGGTTGAACACGCAACCCTGCCGAAAACGGGCAAGGCACATACGCACTTGCACGCCAAGTTGCATTCAGCTTCTTGGCAAGGTTGTGATGTGTGGTGCCTTAATTGGAAGTCCTACATTGCAAGCGTCCCCTCTCGCAGCACACCATCATGACATATATATATGCACACCTCAACGCTTTTACATCTACTCCACAGAAGGCTGGTATCAGTGCTTCATGCTGAAGGCTAGGCGCCTCCTTGCTTGAGTGTACTCTACTAGCTCTGCGAAAGGAACTGCGTCTTCATAAAACAGACACAAGCATGCTCAGCAAGCATGCGGCCCTGGCCTTGCCCGGCCAGCCCCTGCCGCTGGCCCCAAGGCTCCAGCGCCTTCCAGCCCCTCCTGTTCCTGCTCTGGCACCCCGTGCTACCAAAACTGGCAGTCTGCCACGAGTGGGCCAGCCGCATGCTGCAACTCTCCCACTGCTTGGTCAGAATCGGGCACGGCAGTTCTCAGTCCGGTGCGACACGGCGTCTGACGAGGTTGGTCTGAAGGTAAGTCGGCGCCTGCGCTGTTGCGCTACGCCTTGCTGTTAGTGTTTGTCAGAAGGGCGCAATTCTGAACCCTTGTGGCAGGCACGCCAGGCAGCTGAGCACGACCCTATTCACCATGCCGCGCAGGTTGCAAACACAGGCGAAGTCCCGTTCAAGAAGATCTTGTGCGCTAACCGTGGTGAAATTGCCATTCGTGTGTTCCGCGCGGGTACAGAATTGGGGCTCCGGACGGTGAGTCTCAGGGCTAAGGGTTTACAACTTGGTTGGGAGTTATGTGTTGCGCTTCCTGTCACCAGCTGTACGCACTGTGATGAGATAGGTTGTGGGGCAGGACACCTGACCCTTGCATATGGGTGTGCAATCTACGCTGCTGCTCACCCGCCCGTTCGTCTGTGCATGTCGCTCGGCAAACCTTCTGCATGCTTTATGTGTGTGGTTACACACCAGGTGGCCATATACAGTCCAGCTGACAGGCTTCAGCCGCACAGATACAAGGCAGATGAGGCGTATTGCGTGGGCACTCCCGAGATGCAGCCCGTCTCGTGCTACCTTGACATGGACGCCATCATCCGCCTGGCCAAGGAGGCCGAGGTGGATGCTATCCATCCAGGCTATGGTTTCTTGTCAGAGAACGCTGTTTTTGCCCGCAAGTGTGCCGAGGCTGGAATTGTGTTCGTCGGCCCTAAGCCCGAGACCATCGAGGTGCGCTGACGCAGATGGTTTGTGCAAGCAGGCAATGCAGCTGCCACTTGTGACTGGCTGATGTGGATCGCCAGCCCTGGCACACACAGCATGGACCTGGGTTTCTTGATCACAGCTCACAGTACGTTCAGGGCAGCAAAATCTCTCAGTACGCACTCGCGCTGGCCCGACGGCTGTGCGGCGCTCTCTGCACGGTGGCAGGGTCCAAGACGCGAGCACTCCAGGCAGTGTTGGGTCATAGCTCTCCTTTGGCGCGGTTGATTGCCTTTACCATGTACGTGCGCATCTGGTTGGGATTCCGACTCCACCTCAGTCTGGTGCGTAACAGCGGGCTGCGGCGTGGCAGTGGCGCTGCTGGCCGACCCTTGTAAGACATGCGATGCAAACAGACCCGGTGAATGCCATGCGTATGCGTGTCGCTTGTCTGGTCTGTGGCTTGAAGGCGATGGGCGATAAGACCGCGGCGCGCCGCGCGGCGGTCGAGTGCGGCGTGTCGATTGTGCCGGGTACCAACCAGCCTCTGACCAGCGCGGACGATGCCAAGGACTTTGCTGACAAGTATGGTTACCCGGTGATCCTGAAGGCAGCCATGGGCGGCGGCGGCAGGGGCATGCGCGTCGTGCGCAACGGTGAGTGCGGCCGGCCTCTCGGATGCGCCTGCCCACAGGCTGCACAACATGCAGCCCCTGGCACGGCCACACAGGCGCGGGCAACATGCAACACCATCCAGCCATGCAGCCAGCCATGCATGTCATGCTAGAACATAGCACGTGTAGCACCCCGTGGTACGGTATGCATCGGTGTGCTGGTCCATCCGTCGGGCAGGTAACGCTGCTGTGAATGCTGCATGCAACCCACATCACGCTACATGTGACCGGCGTGTGCAATGACCCACATGACCCACATGGGCCTTGGTGACACTGCAGAGAAGGAGCTGTCGGATGCTTTCATCCGCGCCTCCAACGAGGCGCGCTCAGCCTTTGGCGACGGACGCATGTTTGTGGAGAAGTACGTGGAGGAGCCACGCCACATCGAGATCCAGATCCTGGCGGACCACTACGGCAACGTGGTGCACCTCTACGAGCGCGACTGCTCCGTGCAGCGCCGCCACCAGAAGGTGCGGCGGCGCGCCCATACGCATGCGCGCCCATGCACACGCTTTGCACCCTGCCTTGATATACACATGGCCTGAACTTGCATGTGCAGTGCGCGTCATGCATGCGTGGCGATGTGCATGGCTGGCAGAGTGTGACAGCAGGTGTGTTTGAGCGGCAGCAGCCCCGTGCGTCGGCCATGTACCAATCAGCAGCGGCGGTTAGCAGCGGAGGGCGCAGCAGGCACAGCAGCGGAGGCGCCCGGCAGCAATGGAACCAGCACACGCCAGCCTAATGGCTGACTTGGCGATCGGGAGTGCACCTTGGCCCTTTGCTACAGACTGTGTGTGGCCGGCAAGCATATGCGCTGTCGCGTTGTGGGCTCGCTGCGTGTCAGCGCTTACCAAGGCGGGTCCCCAGGCTCCAGCAGCACTCGGGGGTCACACGCAACCCAAGGCTTGCAGCTCTCGGATGGCCACGCGGCATGCAATACCCATGCGGGGCACGGCTTTGGAGCTACGGCAGCCTCTTGCTGCGACCAGTGCGGTGTGATGCTGGAACCAGCCGTGTCAGCGCTGGCGACACGATCGTCCGTACTAGCGTGCGCAGGCCGTTGAGGCAGCACCGGGGCAATCAGGCAGCTGACATATGCAGAGCCGGCATGAAGCGTGACTGTGTGGCTGGTGCGGGGCCTGCTTTATCCTGTTGGGCCAGTAGCAGGGGGCGGCGTCCACCTTGTGGTGGAGCACGTGTCCCTGAAGCTGTCAGCACTCAGCACGCCCCTGCATAGCGTGTGATGGGAAGCCCTTGGCTGTGGACAGGACCTGCCTCTTCTCTTGACTCTGTGAACGGTCGCGGTCCATCCTCGTCATGCATCGCGCTGTGAAGGGCAGAGCACGCTGCGCCCACATGGCTCCGTGGCCCCCCCGTTTGTGGCCTGGCGGCCACCGCGCACGTGCCGCTTGCACGCACGTGCCCCCGAGGCGGTGCCCACACCACCCCGCTGGCTGATATACGCATGCGTGCACGTTGTATATGCATATACGCAGGTGGTTGAGATTGCGCCGGCGCCCAAGCTGAACAACACGACGCGGCGCGCTCTGTACGACGACGCGGTGAAGCTGTGCCGCCACGTGGGGTACCGCAACGCGGGCACCGTGGAGTTCATGGTGGACAAGGACGGCAAGCACTACTTCCTGGAGGTCAACCCGCGCGTGCAGGTGCGTTGAGGAGTATTTTTACTTTCCGTGGGGCCATGCAGTGTGCAGGTGTGTGGTGTGGTGGTTACGTGTTGTATTTGTCGTCTGTGCGGTGATGACTTGATTATGTGCACAGAGAGGGGAGGGGTGGGGGGGGAGGGCAGGAGGGCAGGAGGGCAAAGGAGCGGGGAGGGCGCTACATGGTCCTTGCGATTGGCGCTGAAGGATTGGAGGGCGCATGGAGGGTTGAAGGCGGCGGGCTATGGGGTGACACCGCAGTGGTGCTTGTAGGATATCACTCTACAGCCACCCGGGAAGCCCAGCAATCAGCATTCGGATGCACCAAAGGAATGGACGCTAAGCATGGTTGTGTGGCGGGCTTGTTGGTGCTGTTGGTCCATCCGTGCAGGTGGAGCACACGATCACAGAGGAGATCACGGGTGTGGACATTGTGCAGAACCAGATCAAGATTGCGGGTAGGTGTGAGCTTGTCGCACTGGACCAAATGTCAGCCGAGCGAGACCACACGCTGATTGCCGAATACTTGGCTGCTGCATGTGGATTGCGGTTGGCACAGACAAACGTCACCCACGTGCGTCAATGGCGACGGTCCAGCTCGAGCGGTGGCTCGTGCAAAGCAAACTGGCAGCATCGCACCGTAGCAGCGTGTGCGTGGGCGCATGGCATGCATGTTCCTGATCACACCAACACAGCAAGCAAGGGGTTTGCCACATGCGAATTTGAAGGTTGTGGCGCACACACCGTATGGTGCGGCTGAGAGCTGGCAGGCACCATACTCGTACCACAACTGGGCTATGTACAGAGGAGGGAAAGCACTGAGGGGGTTTGGCCTGCGTCAGTGTCATGCAACGCGTCCTAGTCCGAAAGTGAGAGGGTGTGTGATGCCCAAACCAGCCCGTGAACACGCGCTAACTCCGCCACTATTGGTGTGTTTACCAACGCCGCTGCAACAGGCGGAGCCAGCCTGGCGTCTCTGGGGCTGGGCACGCAGGCCGACGTGCCTCCGGTCTACGGCTTTGCCATCCAGTGTCGCGTCACGTCAGAGGACCCTGAGCAGAACTTCCAAGTGAGGCCGCATGGATGCGTATACGGCAGCTGCCAAGCAGTTGCAATGCGTTCTTGCCATGAGCTTTGTGACGGAGGGCGAATAGATTTTTCTGCAGATAGCTGCCACTTGCGTGCTGTGCCTGCAGTGTACCTGTATCATGTACAATCTGTCGCGTCCTCACGATGCTGCACGCCCCACGCTGACACCGTATGATCATGTTGACGGTGAGCATGGTGTGCCGCATACAACAGTCGAGTGCTTGACCTTCCCCCGTACGGTGCAGCATAGAACTACGGTACTTGACTGGGGTCAACGGCTGTGCAGCTATGGACCAGGGCATCGGAACATGCTCATGCTGCATACTCGCACCCTGAACGGCCAAAGCAATGAGCGCGGCGGGGGCTTGTCCTGCGTTATGCCATGCGCAGCCGGACGCCGGCCGCATTGAGGCGTACCGCGTGCCCGGCGGCCCCGGCATCCGTATGGACGGCGCGGTGACGACTGGCAACGTGGTGTCGCGCTACTATGACTCACTGCTGGCCAAGGTGGGTGCGCTCGCTCATGAGTCATAACTCCAGGGGGCCCAAAGCTCTGTAGGTATTGTTGTGTTGTCAGCGTGCTGCCATCGAAACTGTGCGCAGATGGTCACAGCGCAGCGGCTATCGTGAATCTCAGGAGCCAGGCCAGGGTTTGATGGTATGGACAATCGGTACATGGGGTCCCCATGTAACTTGTGTGTGTGCTCTGCCGTTCATCACGCTACGCCTTCACTTGTACCAGGTGGTCGCCAGCGCGCCCACGTTCAACAAAGCGGTCCAGAAGATGCAGCGCGCGCTGAACGAGTTCCAGGTGCGGCTTCTGTCCCCCTGCACCCACACAAACTGAAAGTCACTCACGTCAGCGCTCATTGCTCCAGCTGACCAGATAACGTCGTGTGGCGTCTATAAAAAAGTGAGGAGCACCACACCCGCACACGCAATGGCGCTTGCTTGCTCCGTGGTGACTTGCTATCTGGATGTATGAGCGCAAACCGTCACCGTGCGTTGGGCGGTGTCGACTCCCGTGATGTATGTTTAATGTTTATGCATGGAGCAACTCGTTCTGCGAACAACACTTGTGTGGCGGGGGTGTTGAAAACTCAAAACACGTGTGGGCTCTGGTTTGCCACTCACAGATTCGCGGCATCAAGACCAACCTGTCCTTCCTGGAGAACGTGCTGAGGCACCCGGAGTTCCTGTCAGGTAGGGCACGCCTTTAATTACTTTGATTGGTGTACGCACAAATAAGCACGGGATGTGAGAAGAAGAGGTGTGCCTACACCTAATTTGCAGCCGCCTGGAGCGTGCGGGCCCGCCGTACGTCCCCCACCCGTATGCGCAGCTGCTTGCGAGCTGCGACTTCTCTGGCACTGGGTATCAGATCCCCTTGGCATTGGTTATGCGGAAAGCACCTCACGTGGGCCTCCCTCCCTGTCAGCCCCTTGCTCTTCCTGCGCGCTGACACCTGTGTTGGCTGACGCGTCAACATGTGCACCCTCTCACCCACCTCACCTGTGCAGGCGAGGCCACGACGTTCTTCATCGAGAAGAACAGCCGCGACCTGTTCAACTTTGAGGGCCACACCTCGCTGCGCTCCTCCAAGCTGCTCACCTACCTGGCGGACGTCGTCGTCAACGGGCCCAACCACCCCGGTGAGATGACAGGCGCACGCGCGCATGCACACGCATGCACGCAGGCACACGCTCGCAGCCGCTTATCCATACCGAACATACGCATGTATGCACACTGATTGGCCCACGAGCTGCAGATCTAAGCTTCACACACTTGCTGGCCAAGACGCGTCTGCACGCTGCACGGTCCCGCGGCAATCACACTGCATGGCTCGCTGGCGCGGGCAGACACGTGCAACCGCAGCCACAGGTGGCAGCGCGTGCTGCGTCTCATGCGCGTAGACAGCGCAGCGCGTGGCTTCACAGCAAGCACTGGCTCAGACACTGCAACGGCGCGCGACAGGGTCGACAAAGCGTCGGTGTATTCGCAGCCTGAGCCGCTAAGCGTGCCAGTGCACAGCGGTGAAGGCGTTGGCAGGGATGAGCATCTCTGCTTTGCACGGGGGGGGCGGGATCTGCGCTAGTTGCATAGCTGGTTTGAATGCTTTGGCCCAATGTGTCGGCTTTGCTGATGACTGATATGACCCCCCCTGGAGGATTATTGGCCGCGGTGAATCACGCCCGACTCGCTCGCTGACGTGCCATGGTGTGTGCAGGCGCCATAGGCGCTCCCCCCGCGCGCGTGATCCCCCTGCTGCCCACCATCCCCCCCGACCTGGCCAAGGCCCCGCTGCGCGGCTGGCGCGACGTGCTGGTGGCCGAGGGGCCGGACGGCTGGGCCAAGAAGGTGCGCGCCCACCAGGGCGTGCTCATCACAGACACCACCATGTGAGTGGCAAAGCAACAGCACCGTACGGGCCTCGCCCGCCTCCTGCTTACACCGGCAAGCTCAGCAGCACGAGTGCACACAAACATGCCCTGTTGCGCATTCACACCAAGCGCCTGTGCCTGGCTTGGTGCTTTGTGTTGGTGGGTGGTGTCGGGGGACTGGGTGCACGACCCGTTGCACGCAGCATGCCAGCCAGCCAGCGCTTACTCAACGCGCAGCCCGCATGATACTCCAGTGGCAAGCGAGGTTGCTCCATGCATTTATGGAACATGCATACCGTATATGCCTATATGGAGCATGCATATATGGAGCATGCATGCATGGAGCATGCATGGAGCAAGGCGTACGTGAGTAGGTCTCATGCCCACCAAGGCCGGGAAGGCAAGACAGCAGCAACCGGAGCACTCGAGCGCGGCGGCAGGTGCTACCTGGCTACGACCTGGCGATTGCTGTGGTGGCAGCATCAGCCGAAATGGTCCCAGGAACACATCGCTCTGGCCAACGGCGCTGATGCACGTGTCTGGAGCGCAGCACTTGCCAGCTGCGTTGGTTAGGTCCACATGCAAGCCGCCGTGGTACTCACGTTGCATCTGCATCGGGGAGACCAACCGTGCACGGCATGTGTCCGCTGCGCTTTGCAGGCGCGACGCGCACCAGTCGCTGCTGGCGACGCGCATGCGCACGCACGACATGCTGCGCGTGGCGCCCGCCACCGCGCGCCTCATGGCCAACGCGGGCTCGCTGGAGATGTGGGGCGGCGCCACGTTCGACGTCGCGCTGCGCTTCCTGCATGAGTGCCCCTGGAAGCGCCTGGAGAAGCTGCGCGAGTCCGTGCCCAACATCCCCTTCCAGGTAACGATCAGGGGTTGCACTGGCAGAATCCCCTTGATCGCCTGGTACGCCTGGATCAGCCTGTTGGCGTCACAGCGTCACAGCGTCACCATGCCTACTTGTCAGTAATCAAAGTAACACACACAGTGACGTGCAGTCATCATCATCACGCATGACAAGTACTCTGCATGGCCCCACGGAAAGCATACTGCATCGCCCCATGGGAACCAAACATTTCTAAACACACAGTGACGATCTCTGAGTCAGCAGCCAAGCGCAGCCTCAAGTCAAATAAAAAGTCCTGATAGGACGCGCGGGCTTGGTGGGCCAGTGTTGTGGAGCGCAACACCCTAGTTGCAAGGTTGTTTGCACGGTTCGGGAACTTGCTCACTGCGGTGACCGCCTAGCGAGTCCTGGAATGTGAAATACTGTTGGGCAGTCCACTTTGCTGCTGTGTTGTGCAGGCAAACGGGCATGCACATGCACCGCTGAATGATGATGTGCTGTGTGTGTATGCGCTGGTGCGTGCAGATGTTGCTGCGTGGCGCCAACGCAGTGGGCTACACCAGCTATCCCGACAACGTCGTCAACGAGTTCTGCATCCAGGTGCGGCAGGCGCACATGCAAGCGGCAGCGAGGGCGGATGACGAAATCAGGGGCGGCCAGCATCAGCATCAGCAGCAACTACAGCTGTGCAGGGCATATGTGTCACCACTCAGACTGCGTCTCACGCGAGTGATGCAAATGGGCAGGTGCATTTGCTGGCTGCTTAGACGCCACGCCGGTCTACCCTACTGCCATGGCGCAGGTGCAGCGGCCCCTATTGGGGACAAAAAATTTCACCTGCAGCGGCAAGATGCCGCATGCTTTGATTTATGCGGCATCTCGCATACGTGCCCCAGGTCACCTGCGGCATTGTTTAAGCCACAGCCGCATCAGCCACAGCATCGGTGATCCAAATCAAACGTCCAGCACTGGCCAGAGGCTTGCAGAGTTGCAGCGGCCCAGACTAGGAAGGACCCAGCGCGCCTGGGGCGTGCGCCACCCGCCGTCAATGCAACGCACAGTGCTCGAACGACTCGCTGACGCAACCTGACGCGCCTTGTTATTGCTGCTGCGCGGCATCCTGACTGTTAATCACATGGCCACTGATATCTGCACTGACATGCAGTCGGTGAAGAGCGGGGTGGACATCTTCCGCGTGTTTGACTCGCTCAACTACGTCGACAACCTCAAGTTCGGGATGGACGCGGTGCGCAACGCGGGCGGCGTGGTGGAGGCGACGCTGTGCTACACAGGCGACGTGTCTGACCCCAAGCGCACCAAGGTGAGCGCGACTGATGAGAGGGTGGGGCATATTAGCTGCACGGCAACAGGGGCCGGCCCCATGACAACGGGGTAGGGCCGGGGCGGAGTCCACGCAATGGGGGTAGTAAGTGCTTATGCGATTTGCAAGCTGAAAATCAATCACGCGTCCTCATTGCAGCTGCTACGTGGTGGGTCGGTGAGTCGAGCTGCTTGCCCTGGTTTGCTTGCTTGGCGTTTGTGGCGGCTGGTGATACTCCAAGCACATGCATGAAGGATGACGCTCTAGCCCATTCAGCATCACGCGTCTGCCACATCGGTTGTGACTGTGGTGAGTCTGTCCGCCCCTCCCTGGCCGTTCATCTTTTCCCATTCAGTACAGCGAATGGGCAACAGCAAAGTCAGGTGTGCAGCTGACTGGTGAGTGTGCCCCCCCGGCTCGATTTCCCCTCCCTGGATCCCCCCCCTGGACCCCCCAATCCCTGCAGTACAACCTGGAGTACTACCTCACGCTGGCGGAGCAGCTGGT
>BDDA01000783.1:23917-54879 GCA_001662385.1 Chlamydomonas asymmetrica
ACGGCTGCCACTCGCTGGCCATCAAGGACATGGCGGGCCTGCTCAAGCCCGCCGCCGCCACGCTGCTGGTGGGCGCGCTGCGCGAGCGCTTCCCCGACACCGTCATCCACGTACACACGCACGACTCGGCGGGCACCGGCGTCGCCACGCAGGTGCGCCAGCGCGCTAGCCAAGTAGTCCGCCGGAAATCAGAGGTTGCACGCTTACGTGTGGCAGGAGTGTTGCTACTTACTAGGTACTCCCATGGTACTCCCCATGCGGCAGTGGCACGGTAGCGTATCCCGTTGGGCCAGGCGTTGTGGTATTCCACGCGTGCGCGTGTTCAATGTTGTCCAAGCATGCGTGCACACACACTGCCGCACCCGGGGCAGTGTGTGTGCATGCCTCCACACACTCATCTTCTGTGTCGGCCGTGCTTCAGTGCTTCACCATTGGTGAGGCCCTCATACCAACCCTGGAATCAACGCACATGCTCCCATTTTCGGTGTCTGAAGCCCTATCGTGCGTGCGTGCATTGTTGTTCGCTTCGGTCGCAGCTCGCCTCTGCGTACGCGGGCGCGGACATGATTGACTGCTGCGTGGACAGCATGTCGGGCCTCACCTCGCAGCCGGCCATGGGCGCCATCGTGGCTAGCCTGCAGCGCACAAAGTGGGACACGGGGCTCGACCCGGCCAACGTCCTGCCGCTGTCCACATACTGGGAGCAGGTGCGAGGGTGACGCGCAGCTTGCGTATCGCTGGTATTTACGCCAGGTGCACGTGAGGATGCACATAAGGCGCGTGGAATAAACGACACAGTGACAGGTCGCCCCATTTGTCAGCTTGACATGTAACCATGTGTGTGTGGGGGGGGGGAAGGCGTGTGTATGGAGAGGGTGTCAGGGTGTCAGGGTGTGTTTTGGCGCCACAGTTGTGGTGGAGGGCCGCCGGCCAGGTCAGCGCTCATCGGGTGGCAGCACTGGGAAACACCTTTGCATCACCTTCTGCTGTTCACACCATCACGGATTGCACAGCTGTCCACAGCTGTCTGATCCAGGGAAGTTCGTACAACAATGTGCGTGTGTTCTTATGGCCCATTTCTGGTGCAGACGCGCGAGCTGTACTCACCGTTTGAGTCCAACATGAAGGCGGTGTCGAGCGACGTGTACATGCACGAAATGCCCGGTGAGCGTGCTGAGCTGACGATTGACAAGACCCCTGCGTGCAGCCAGGCATCCAGCCCTGCCTCGAGCAGCTGGGATTGCCATGCTCGCACGTTCAGCCATGCGTGCGTTATCGGGTCGTGACAAATCTTGAAATCTGTGTCACAGCAGTACACAACCGCTTGTTTTGCGGATGCGAGAGAAATATTGATGCCAGTCAAACCCTGACCACAAAGCTGTTAGTGGCCACAGCCTGCACCACCTTCCATATGGCTTGCCACCATGCATGCCAGTGCTGCACCGCCCGGCCATTGTACCCGAACTGACTGCTGCACGCGCGCATGCACGCGCCTCCAATCCACACACCCAGCTGAACGGTACGGTAGTGTGACACATATGTTGCTTGTGAATGGTGCACGCAGGACCAGCCTCATGTAGTTTGGGCTTGTGGTTGGCACTGCATAACAGGGTTGGTAACTTGAAGTGCAGCTGCTGATGTTACGTTGTTGTGTATGTGGTCATGCAGGTGGCCAATACACCAACCTCAAGTTCCAGGCTATGTCGCTGGGCCTGGGCAAGGAGTGGGACCGCATCTGTACCAGCTATGCCGCCGCCAACAGGGCGCTAGGGGACATCGTCAAGGTCAGCGACTGCACTCCTGGCACTACCAGCAATGACCTGTGCATGAATTGCACACCATGTTCTGGCATAGAGCTGCGCTCCGCTCTCCGCTACCGTTATGCTGATATTCACCCCCCGCCCCCCTGCCCTTCATCACCCCCTCCCCCCCCTAACCTTCCTGTGCAGGTGACGCCCTCCTCCAAGGTCGTGGGCGACCTCGCGCAGTTCATGGTGCAGAATGACCTGGACGAGAAGAGCCTGGTGGACAAGGCCGAGGCGCTCAGCTTCCCCTCAAGCGTCGTGGAGTTCTTCCAGGTGAGCCTTGTTTGCATGAATGGACGGGCAGCGGGCAGAATGCTGTCCGTCCGTGATTCGTGCTTCTCACGCAGCAGCATCACTGAGGGCAGTCTTGTGCAGGTTTGAACGGCGATCTGTCTTGTGGCAACTTCATGTCAACCGGACAGCTGTTGACCGCACCTGCTACTTGGTGCTTTGTAGGACGACAAGTCATTCAGTGATCAAGGTCCTACCATTGGCATGTATACGCACAATGCTCGCGCACTGTGACACCATGACACCATAGCTTTAGTATCAGGAGAGCCAATGGTGATCTTGGTGGTGTTTGCGGTGCGTGTGCACTCAGGGCTACCTGGGCCAGCCCCCGGACGGCTTCCCCGAGCCGCTGCGCAGCCGCGTGCTCAAGGGCAAGGGCGTGATCCAGGGCCGCCCGGGCGCCAGCCTGCCGCCCCTGGACCTGGCGGGCATGGAGTACAAGCTCAAGGACAAGTACGGCGCGCAGCTGATCAGCCAGAAGGACGTCATCAGCGCGGCGCTCTACCCCAAGGTCTTTGATGAGTACATGGCGGCGGTGCTGCGCTACAGCGACCTGGTGGAGAAGCTGCCAACGCGCGCCTTCCTGGCCCCCCTGGAGGAGGACGAGGAGGTTGAGGTGCGTGGTGATGACTAACAATGAGTGGTGGGCCCCCTACCGGATGCCTGCCAGCTGGGCCCGAATGTCGGCATCGTGCTGGGGCTGACCCAGACAGCACCTTGACCTGGCTGATACTGTGAGCAGCTATGCAAGGGTGGCAACTGAGTGGAAGCCGACATGCGTGGAGCCTGATGTGGGTCACTCTTGCAGTGCTGCATTGCACAACTTTGGCTCATGGCTCGCTGGGGGCACTCCAACTCAGTCAGCCAAAGTGTGCAGAGAGGCGTGAAGAGCAGTAATGCTTCTTCGTTCATTGCTTCTACCAAGCATCTATTGTTGGGTACATTCAACGGTTTGGTTGGCAACATGGCATGGATGCTGCACCGTGTTTTGTGGTGCAGATTGAGGTGGCCAAGGGTGTGGCCGCCACCATCAAGTACAAGGCTGTGGGAGAGCTGCAGAGCAACGGTGAGACCAGCAGCCGCGCCCTTGCAGAGTCATGCATGGCCATGAGCTCATGCATACAGCAGCACAGCCACGATGTCGTCCATGCAACCGTGTTGGTGTTTTTGAGGTGCCGCGCCCTTGGCGATCTGCCTCGGTGCAGCATGCGCTGCAACCCGGCAAGCCTTGCCTGAACCAAATCTGGGGTAGTACAACCTACTGTCGGCTCGATAAAGCCTTGATTGGTGCTTTCACAGCAAGACCATGCAAAGCAGCTGCGGTCGTCCGCCATTGCGCCTGCTGACAGTACTCACAACCTTGGTGCCGCTGCCATCACATACATGCCCAACACTCGCAGGCAAGCGCGAGGTGTTCTTCGAGGCCAATGGCGTGCCGCGCGTGATTGAGGTGGTGGACAAGAAGGCGGAGAGCATGGTGGGCAAGAAGGCTGTGAGGGAGAAGGCGGACCTCAGCTTCCTGGGCAGCGTCGGAGCGCCCATGGCGGGAACCATTATCGAGGTCGCCGTCAAGACCGGGCAGACGGTAAGCCATGCTGGGACTGGGAGTGATGTGATGTCCAGCATGCTGGGAGGGAGTTTGCGTTAAGGCGGGAGGGTCGGGACAGTGCCCTGCAGCGCAATGTAGGCAAAGGACTTGCTGGCGCATGGTCGCAGTTGTGGTTCGAGGTTTTGGTCTGCACGGTGAGGGCGTGCATCATGGTGGTGGTGTCAGCACGCATAGGAAATCGATTTCGTGCGCCAGCTGACTGGTCCCAACGTTTTCACGGCTAACGACCCCCTCTTTCTTGTCCCCCCTTGTGCAGGTCAAGGCGGGCCAGAGCCTGGTGGTGATGAACGCCATGAAGATGGAGACCAGCGTGTCGGCGCCCGTCACCGGAGTCATCACGCAGGTGCGTACAGCGCTACGGTTCTGCATGGCACCGGCTTATAAGCTTTGCTGCACCCAAGCTACGCACACGTTCCTGCAGGTCCCCCCTAACGCTCCACGAGCATCCTCATCCGCATTCCGCAGTGTACTGGACACCTGATTATGCCTGCATTTTGTTGCCATGGGCGGCTGTGCATTGGGATTGTGATTTGGAGGTTGGGTCGGCTGTTGATCCCTCAGCAATTCCGCTTGCTTGCCGTCCCATCCTGTATCACTCATGCGAGCGGGCTGGTTTTGCTGCTGCTGGCACTGACATCCACAAGTCTCCTAGTGGTCTGCCATGCCCCGAGTTATCGTATACATGCAACGGCCATGCGGTAAGAATGTAAGATGAATTCCCTCTGGGTCATCCCGTGTGTGCGCAGGTGGCGGTGGAGAAGAACGACGCGCTGGACGCCGGCGACCTGATCGTCACCATCGAGCCCACCTCCACCATCGCGTCCATGACGGACCTGCTAGACAGCGACGACGAGGACCAGGCAGCCGCCAGCAGCGCCGCGGCCACGGCCCCGGCGCCTGCGCTAGCGTCGACCAACCCTTGAGCGAGCGGTCTGCGCCCGCTGGATGGTGCGCGATGCGGCGGAAGCAAGGAGGAGGAGCGTCGGGTGCTGACGGCCGGGTGTCCTGCCTGCAACTGCACGTGCAGCGCACATACGCCAGGCAGATGCCTTTCCCCTGTCCTAGTGGCGAAGATGCAGAAATGCAGGATGCATGCAGCAGCAACCTTGTTCCCATGTCGAGGTTCATACCCGTAGCTGTTTTTCGTGCAATGCGATCGTAAACCCATCATATGGTTGGCGTATGTATGGCGCATCACCCCGGTGTGCTCGAGGTTTTCAGCAGATAGCTCTTTATACTACCGTACCGTTAGTACTCAAACCAGCAGTGGGACAATCGCTGATGCAGATCTTGCTTGCGCTCTCTGATATCACTTTGCCAGGCTGACTTGAGGCTACGGGCTATCTTCCTATTCAATATATTTGGGTTCTGGCATAGCCGCAAGTGGCGGAGGGGCCCATCGTATGTTTTCCCCTCCTGGCATCCCTTTTCCCGGCAGATGTACGCTTAGCTGGCCACGAGTGCCTGCTGCACAACGAGCAAGCAACAACATGCTCCCCGCCTGCTACATGCTATGGATGAATAAGGGTTGTCCATTGCTAGTCCACCCATCTCATCCGCCACCATCGCCAGCCTGCCCGAACAAATCGTACACCTGAGCACATTCCTGCCCAGCCATGTGATCACGCCTTCCTGCATTCCAGCCTAGATAACAAACATAGGGCAGGCGGTGCACTGTGCTTGCGCAGGCACGTGCCTTGCTCTGTTCCAACTGTGCTGCACACACGTGCATTGCGCCTGGCGTGTGTCGCACCTTTTTAACCTGGGGCGGCTTTGTGTCACAACTCTGTCCTGCTGCAGTGCTTGCAGTTGGGCTGCCTGCCCAAACCCAGCTGGCTAGCTGCATGTTATGCCCACTCCCCGGCAAGTGTTGGACACACTCCCAATGCAATCAGGCTGTTACGTTGGGGCATAACGTGTTTCTCATGACAGGCTGAACGGCTTGAACACAGCTACCGCTGCTGTGCTGCCCAGCGAGTGATCAGGCAGTGGGTGGTCTACCGCCCTGCGCATGGTTTCAAAAGCAAGACGTGTCGCGCTGTGTTGCCAGCGTCTATACCGCTGTGCGGTATGTACACACCCTGTAATTTGCCAGCTATGGCATTCGCATGTCAAGCGTGTAACTTGCGACCCGGAGTTCCAGCACCCACATGCATGCCTCTCATGGACCCATTGCTGGACACGGCTGCCGAGCGCATATCCCCCCGGGTACCACAAGTCTTGCCCAAGCCAAGCTCGCAACATCATACAGCCAGCCCCACAATCCACCGCCGAATCCATCGCGCGCTGTGAAAAACCGCCTTGCAAGAGGATGAATAGCGCAATACGGCCAGGGTAGAAGCATGCACGCGATACGGGCGAGGACAGCATATGCCCGCCTAATCGCTCTTCTTCCATTGGATCGGGAAGTAATCGGTCTCGGAGCGGAAGGGTGTGTAGGGGTCCAGGGGGTTTCGCCACACGCGCGCCGGCAGCGAGCCCAGGTCTGTGCCGAGGTGCGTGGGGAAGGGCAGTGCCCAGGTGGCGCGCAGGTCGTGAGGTACCAGGCGCGTGTCGCGCAGCAGCACGATGCGGCCGGCGGGGCCCGGCACCTGGCCGCGCACGTACACCAGCCCGCGCGCGGGGTCCACCTGCGTACGGCACAGTGAGAGGCGCGCAGCACACACACCAGGTGTGTCAACTGAGAAGGTTGCGCATGACCGTTGAAACCATCTCCCCTGCGTGTGTATAAGCACGGTGTGTGCCATACTGCCATGCCAAGCAACACGCAACGAGGCCAGTATCAACAGGCACCGTGATGGCTGCTCAGGCCCCGCCAGGCGACAGCGTGCGGTGTGCGCCGTGCAGTATATGATCCGACCCATGTTGAACCAGCCCTATTCATACGCTGCCTGACAGGGCACGAATGCTCCCACCATGCATCCCAGCAGCATCCCCGGCATGCAGCCAGCCGTGGCGCTACCCCCAGGCAACACGAACAGCCCCAGGCATCCCCTCCGCCCTACAACCCCACGGCCTCGCTGCCAACCATTGCTGAACCTCCTCCTACTACTCAACTTCTGCACTGCAATGCTGTCGTGTTCCGCCTGGAGGGAGCGTGGACCATTTCACCATTTGGCTTGCATGCTCCTGATCACAGTCACGGATCGCAACACAACCCCTAGCAATACCACATTACTTGTTGCCAGCTGCCCCCTAGAGTAGGAGCCGCCGCTCCCTATGGCCCAGCAGGCAGCAGCGCCTCACCTTGTACACCAGGCAGTTGTGCACCGTGCGGCGCTCGTTGCCCATGTTGCCGGGCAGCTTCTTGCCCTTCCAGATCTTCCCAGGGTCCTGGCGCCCGCCCGTGGAGCCGGGCTTGCGGTGCGACAGCGACACTCCGTGGCTGGCAGGCAGGCCCTTGTAGCCCCAGCGCTTCATCACACCCTGCAGCAGCCAAGCAGCAGGAGGGAGCGCACAGACGTGATGACGGTCTGCAGTCGGTCCAGCTGTGCCATTGCACCAGTGCATAGGCTGCATGGCAAGTGCAGGTGGGTTGGGCGCCCTCACTCATTCCTCACACAAGCAGGTCGATGGCAAGCAGGCCTGCCTTTGGCAGCCTGCCTGCCTGCCACCTCGAATCGGGCACCCAAGTACCAAACGCAACACGTATGGCAAACCACAGGACTGCTTGCAGGTCAAGTACAGCAGTTACCGCGCGCTCGCTGATGCATGTGAGTGCGACTAATGCAGCTCTGGTCACACCCGGACGCGCGCGCATAGTTGCCGCATCAAAGCCACCGCATCACAACGCACGGGCAAAGAAAGCAATGGCAGCCCAGCTGTCTGTGGCATTATGCGTTTACGACTATTGGCTTGATGAGTCCCGCTACGAGTTATGGCTCCTTTCAAGCGCAGCAAGGACAGGGTTGGGTAATGGGGTGGGGGGCGTGTTGCAAAGCCCTTCCCCCCCTATCCGGACCGAGTGCCTGAGCAGCCTCCCCCGCCTGCGGAGCTGAGCGCGTGAGGTTCTGAGCGCCTGAGCGAGGCGCACCCACCCACCCACCTGGAAGCCCTTGAACTTGGTCCAGCCGGTCACGTCCACGCGCTGACCCGCCACCCAGTGCGCAGCGCTGAGCGGCGTGCCCACAGGCATCAGCCCGTCACGGCTGACGCGAAACTCCACCAGCCGCCGCTTGAATGGCACGCCCTGCGCGACCGCGACCAGGCACGCATGCATGCACAGCATGCGTATCACCAACCACACGTACAGCGGAAGGGTCACAGCAACCGCCGCCGCCGCCGCCGCAGTACGAATGCGGCAAGCACGGAGAACAGCAGCAGCAAGGACGCAGGGTAGGTGCGCGGTGTGGGCGGTGCAGCGCTAGGGGTGCGCGGGGGCGAGGCAGCTGCGTCGCGCTGCACACGCACATGCACGCGCACAAACCAGGAGTAGCACCGTGCCTGCTGCTTCGCGCTTCAGCTTATCACAAGGAGCAGCTGCCGCCGCCGGGTGCAGGGCTGCATGCGCGTGTGTGCGCATGAATGTGCGAATGCTGCGCAATGGGGACCGCAATCGTGACGGCCTGCGTCAGTGCTCATGCCACTTCACACATGAGCGCCTCAGTGCCAAGCAAGCAGCACATCGCACATGTGGACGCACAATCACCCTCCGATGTCAGACGACACTACAGGACTCAAAAAGGCAGTAAACGAAACCGCATGCGCCCACACCCATACGTGCCCTTTGCGATCATTGTGCACAAGACTGACCTGTTTGAGGAAGTATCCAGCCTCGGCTTGGTTGAGGCACTTTTGGCGTTTGTGCCCGGCGCCGATCTGCAACGCGTCATATCCGTTCACCTCTGCCGTGCGCACCCCGACCACCTGGCAGTCGTCCATCCACAGCACCGTCAGCGGCACGCGTGCCCCGTACTCGTCCCACTCCTGCGTCATGCCCGCCTTGACGGCGATCACGCCCACGCGCTGGGACGTCTTGCCCAGCGGCCGAGCCGCAAGCGGCGGGATCACGGTAGCCTGCTGCGCCTCCAGCGCTTGCCGCTTGGCTGCAGCCGCCTCGGCTAGCTTCTGCTGCACGAGCCGCTCCACCTCGCGTGGCAACGGGAAGCGCTTTTTTGGCGGGGCAAACCCCATGCCGCGCCGCTGCTCCAGATGCGGCATAGGCATTGATGGCGCACCGAACCTATCATATGCTTCACCGATACCTTTCGCACCCAGTGCCAGGCCCTGAAGTGCAGCGGAGCCAGGATGCCTGTGTAAGGGTAGGCGTGGATGGCCCCGAATGGCTGTAGGCAGCCAGGCGATTTGCCGGTGAGATGTGGACGCTGAGGCTGCATAGTGACTGTCTCGCCGCAAACAGGCGTGCTGGCATTCTGAGGAAATTTCTTGCTGTTGCGGCTGTACGTTTGACACTCCACTTTGCTGCGTCTGAGTTGAGTGTGAAGTTGCCGACGCGCAGTTTTGCGTCGGCGATGCAGTGCTCGTTGCGGAACCGGAGGCAAGTTCCCAAGCCTTCTGTGCTGGCAACACTGCCGCTGCTTCTAACGATGGCAACAAGGTGTGCTTGCCTTCAAGGCCACACACGTGCTGCTGAGACAGCCGCAGGAGCCCTGCAAGCCTGCGACCGCCCGAAGCCATAGGCGCACAACACGCACGCGGGGTTTGGTACTGTGTATTAACAAGTGTTCATTACACACTAGCACTACTGCATCATAGTGGTTGGTGTGTAGGTGTACGTACTTTCGTGTGTGGCATATGAAAGGCGCAGTGATGCTGCAGCTGGAAAACTTGGAACAAATGGCCACCTCCGAGGGGCTCCCCTGTAGTGCCGTACGCATCTGGAATTGTTGCGAAAAAGGCTTAAGCCCGAAACACAGAGGGGACAACTTTGCACCAGACCTTCCGCGCCACGAGCCGTTCCGCCACCTTTACTCACTTCTCCCTCCTTTACCGGCACAATGGCTCTGAGGGCTAGCGTCTCCGCCAAGGTATAAACACCTGCCTGACCTTGACCTATCAGTGACAAGAATAAGCGCGCGTCAGCGTGGCGATAGCATCAGTGTTGTCCAAGCAGAGCAGCGCAGCCCTGGATAACAGGCACGCCGTGTTTGTGTCGGACGCTGTAACCTGGGCTATGGAGGCAGCAGGAGACGTGCGGGAGCATTGAGGGGGCAGCAGTGTGGCCATATTGCACCTGACCCTCGCACATACAGCTGTCGATACAAGCGTTGTGAAACGCCGGAATGCCCCTTCTCTGTCACCTGACGCGCAGGCCTCCACCAGGCCCGCTGTGGCTCGCCGTGGCGTGACTGTGGTCTGCCAGGCGCAGAAGGAGGCCGTGAAGCAGGTCACCACTGGCCTGGCTGCCGCTGCTCTGGCTGCCACCGTTGGCTTCGGCAGCGTCGATGCCGCTTATGCCGACATTGCCGGCCTGACCCCCTGCTCTGAGAGCAAGGCTTTCGCCAAGCTCCAGAAGAAGGAGATAAAGGAGCTTGAGAAGCGTATGAAGAAGGTAAGGGAGAACAAACCCCACTGTTGTGGGAGAGTTAACCTTGTTTGTAGGAGCTTGTAAGAGGCTGCTGGTCCACCACTCCTGACTCGGCTGTCTCCAACCCTATTTTGTTGTAAAGCTTTACGTTGGCACGCTTGCACACGGTTGGGTGCAAGCCGCGGCAAATAGTTCCAGATAAGAATATCTATGGGCCT
This sequence comes from Chlamydomonas asymmetrica, assembly GCA_001662385.1. Lineage (NCBI taxonomy): Eukaryota > Viridiplantae > Chlorophyta > Chlorophyceae > Chlamydomonadales > Chlamydomonadaceae > Chlamydomonas > Chlamydomonas asymmetrica. Next base: position 34,328 of record BDDA01000783.1, read on the forward strand.
GAACCAACTGCACAAGTCAGGCACTTGTGGAAGTATGGTATGCTCTGGTTTTCATCCTCCTGTGAGTGTGAGTGATGCTGGACTACGGGTGAGGTGAAAAAGATGCCTCCTTGTGAGTGCAAACGAGTGGTCGGTCTTTAGTAAGGTCTTGGCCAAGGGTTTAGGCAGGCAACTTGTGACCTGGCAGGCAGCATTACTATGCACTGTGGTATACATATATGTTCAGCCTGCAAGTTGAGACTGACCTGGGTTTGGGTTTGCATGTCTTGTGCACTCACAGTACGAGGCTGGCTCAGCACCTGAGCTGGCCCTGAAGGCCACGGTGGAGCGCACCAAGAACCGCTTCGCCAACTACTCCAAGGCTGGCCTGCTGTGCGGTGCTGACGGTCTGCCCCACCTGATCGCTGACCCCGGACTGGCCCTGAAGTACGGACACGCCGGAGAGGTCTTTGTAAGTTGCTCAAACTAACACAATTTCATCCTTGTTTGTTTGTGTGTTTGGCCACAAGCAACGTCCTGTTCTTACTTGTTGGTGACCTTGTTGCTTGGCTGGCATTGACTGCAGTTTTCGTGTCTGGCATATTGACACCATGGTTGCACGTTCAAACTGTGTATTTCAGATCCCCACCTTTGGCTTCCTGTACGTGGCTGGCTACATCGGTTACGTTGGCCGCCGCTACCTGGTCCTCGCTAAGGAGGGGGCCAAGGCGACTGAGAAGGAGATCATCATTGATGTGCCCCTGGCCCTGAAGCTCTCTCGCGAGGGCGCTGGCTGGCCCCTGGCTGCCTTCAACGAGTGGAAGGCGGGCACCCTCCTCGAGAAGGAGGAGAACATCACTGTCTCCCCCAGGTAAACAGCTGAGCCTTCCTCGGCTGGAGCTTGTGGTATAGAAGCAGCGGACGGACCCAGCTGAAGCCCTAGTTCACGCTTGAAAGCGTATGAGCGGACTTGCACCTGGTGAACAGTTGGAGTGAGCGCTTGCTGTTTCAGAGTATTTAATGCATAGAGCCTCTCAATCAGGCACTCTCCTGGTGCCTTTACATAGAGGTCCGGACTGCACGATCACAGGAGGTCTCGAGAGCATATGCGGTGGCACGACACATCCCATGCTAGGATGTTTCGGATAGGCTCGCCTGCTGCAGTAGCTGCACCAGAGTGCGAGTGAGCGCGGACATTGTTGGACAACCCCCAAGTTATCACATTGGTCTTTTTTCAGCGACCACCCAGTGATCAATCTGAATGGTACATACACCCTGGCCAATGGCATGTACCATTTGCTTTCTTGCTGATTTGTAACATTACACCCCTGATGCAACGGAGTGTGTAATGGAGGTAGCTGCATGGTGGTGGGCAGTTGGGTTTTCTCGGCACTGACATGTTGGATCAGTGCATCACACACCATCGTTTGTCCACAGCCCTAGTGGCACCTGACAGGCTGAAGAGTATGAAGCTGGGTATACAGCAGCAGAGATGGAAGGTATATGCCAAGGGGCATAAGCAACACGTCGTGCAGCCAGAGCACACGCATGGTGAACTGATCGACACGCTGCATGAAGGCCAATTTGAGCAGGCACAGAGCTCTGACAGAGCCCAGCAGTCGCATGGCTTCATGCAGACGTGAGCCCAGGAGGAGAATGCCCTGGTCCAAACAAAGACGGATTGAGAAGCACTGAGTGGTGGCCATCACAGGACACAACACAATCGAAGCAAGGACAACCTACCAGCCCTCCAGCTTGATGTGTCTAGGCAAAAGGCAATTGCACCTCAGTCTGCAGTGGTGCTGCATAACTATTGCACACGCTTGACCAGCCGCGTCCACTGCTGGGCATGAAACAGGGACTGCTGCATGCCGCTAGCACTGCCGCTGCTGCGTGGTCCACTACTCCTGCCAACGGCTGTCACTGCGTCCAGCTTGGTTCTCAGGTATTGCACCCGCTGCGGCCTTCGCGACATGCCCCGCCACTCAAAGTAGGCCACCACCATGACTGCGTAGCCGAGCCGCGCCAGGCAGCGGTCACGCGCCAGCGTCGTGCCCAGCGCATGGTTGGCGACGTTGGCCGCGAAGTGCGAGGGGCCATCAACTTCGATAGCCACGCGGCCGCCCTGCAGCAGCCAGCATGCACCATCAGCCGGGCCGCGGGAATGTGCATCAACACATGTGCACTGACTAATGAGTGCATGCGTCAGCCAGCCAGAGTCGCTAGTACCATAACTTTGGCAAACAGTGCGGCAGGGAGGGGGAGGGGAGGGAGCGGCAGATGAAGTGATGAGCGAGAAACGCGGCCATGTGACGTCAGCATGCCGCTTGCGTGTGTCGCATGCATACATTCCTAATGCACTGCATGTGCGACCAGGCAATGCTGCAAGCCTCTGACGGTCGAGACCATGCCCAGTCGCATGCACTTGCAAAGTTGAGCACAGCCTGCATGACAACCACACATGCCGTGCTACCTCCGCTGGCCGTGCGGCCGTGGCGCACAAGGCGCACATCATTGTGGGCATGTGGTCTCCACGGAACGGTGAATCATTACCGGTAAATTACTATAACTATCAACAGCGCCACTGGGCCATCACGCATCAGGCACCATCACCAGCGCATGCAAGTTTGCAGTACTGGCCTGCTGCGCAAACCCAGGCAGGGCAATACCTTACAGGCTTACAGTAGACTCAGTTACTCACCCCTGGCAGCTCCACCAACACGTCCAGTGACATGCTGATGCCCAGCGCAGCCGCCTCAGGCGCCTCAACCTCCACAGACACGCGGGGCACCAGCAGCGCGCCCTCCCTGCTGCCATTGCCATTATCATCATCCGCCGCCCGCCTTGCAGGCGCATCCCCACCCAGCTCCTGTGGTGGCGCTGTGCACGCCGCGTGGTGGGAGCGGGTGGGGGCGTTCGGGGTGTTGGCGGTGGCGCGTTGTGGAGGTGTCGGTGAGTCCGGCGTCACTGCCAGCATTTGTGCGAGGGTGTCTGCGACGTCCAGCTGCAGGGCGGACACCTGCGTGCGCTGTGTGTTTACAAACGCGTGGCGGCAGGCGTCCAACACGTCGCGCGGCGGGCGGTAAGCTGCTGCCGGCCGCGCCTGCTGCTGCTGCGCAGGCGGCTCAACTTGCCCCTGTGCCTGCCCCTGCGCCTGCTGCCGCTGCTGCTGCCCTCCCTGCGGCGGCTGTTGCCCTGGCCTTCGGCGCTGTGGCTGCGCCTGCTGCTCATCCGGCTGTACTCCGGCCTGTGGCGCTGCCTGCAGCGTGGACGTCACCCGCTTGCGTGGCAGCACCCTCGTCCGCGCGGAGACAGGCAAGGAGCTGCTCGCCGCCGCAACGCCATCAGCACCACCAGCACCAACGGTAGCGGTAGTGTCAGCAGGGCTGCCGTGGGTGGCGTTGGCGGTGTGGGCGGTGGCGGCGGTGATGAGGCCGTGTGCATAGTAGACGCGGCTGAGCGACACCAACACGTCCGGCTGGTCGCTGCGCAGCACAGAGGTCCTCAGGCGCGCCAACCCACTGCATGGTGATCACAGATCAAGCGGCACAACAACAATGGTAGTTGGTTGGCGAGCGTGCCCACGAACGTGCATGGCATACACAGCACAAGAACTGATCACAAAGCCCAGGTGAAATGAAGCTTGTGCTGGATTGGAAAAACACTGTCTTGTGCATTAGGAGGCTGTAGGCACTGCATTTACATGGACAACAAGACAGATTGCAATGAGCAGGAGTGTAGGACAGTACAGGCAAGGGCAATGACCCGACGTGAGGCATGCACAGCACTGCGCACCTGTACAGCACCTGCAGCGTGTCTGCGTGCAGGTGGTCAGCCACCGCCAACGCCCACAGCAGCGTGGATGCTGGCCGCAGCCAGGATGCGCCCAGCAGCACAGGACCGTGACTTCCACCGCTACTGCTGCTGCCGCTATCATACCGCCCCCGGAAGGCGCTGGCGCTTCCCCTGCCCCCGGCGGTCCCGTTGTGGCCGCCCTGGGCATCCCCATCACCAACACCAGTGCGGTTGACGTGCCCAGCACCAGCACCCTCATTATCGTTGGCAGGTGCGGCGCTGGGCGCTTGTGTCGTCAGCTCATGAGGCTCGGAAGGTACCGGCGGCAAGGTCAGCTCCATGTCACCAAGCAGCCGATCTCCCCGAATGGCTGTGCGGTATGGGCGGTCGCCAACGGCACCACCGCCAGCACTAACGCTGGCTGTAGCGTGTGCCGGGGTGCTCCACGAATCATCCCTACCAACGTCAGCACGGTCAGCACTGTCGGCGCTCCTGGCTGTGCTGCCATCGTGTGCATCTGTCGAGGGCGGCTGGGCCTGCTGCGAGTGTGCCAGCAGCAGCGTGCGCGCGTGGCCGCAGAGGGTGTCCAGCAGGTGTGGGTCGTAGCAGTTGAGCTGCGCAAAGCTGCTGGCGACCTGGCAGGCCTCCTGTGGTGCGACGCAGCGACGCACATCAGTGCATTAAATAGGCATTCTTGCACGCGCATGCATGTTTGGGCTCACACATCGTGGCGCATGATGAGAGTGATGATCCTGGGAAGGAACATGTAAAAGTGCTGTGGCTATGCATGCTTTGCTGGATCCGGTCTGTAGTCTAACAGCTGCATGCTTGAAACGCTGAAGCTCAATGCATGGTGGTGGTTGGTGAATGCAGCATGCCAGCCCAGCAACGCAGCCCGTTGTGAAGCGATGACACACGGGCGCGGCTCACCGTGAGGGAGAGCTCCTGCACACGTGCCGCCAGCTGCCGCGCCGCCGCATGCATGAAGCGCACGTGGTAGTGGCTCTGCTGCGCGAGCGACCACACCTGAGCAGTGGGCGACAAAGCGGGGCATTGCCATGTGGGCGGCGTGTTGTGAGCATGTAAGCAGTCACCATACTGTTATTGGTAGCCTTGTAGCAGAAATGCAACTTTAAAAACCACACTTACACCAAACAGCGAAAACGAAACTGCAAGACCAGCCCGTGTGGACCTTGGTTTAGCATGGCATGCGGGGAATGATGCTTCAGCAGTGATCGATATGTCAAGGAGGGGACTGGTCAGTGGCCACACTGACAGACTGCAGAGTGGTGGGAGGGTGACCGACACATGTTGGCGAGTTGCTCTGTGCGACGTGCTCAGGCTGACCCGCAAACAAATGGCTGCTGCAGGCAGCAGCTGCCCGACATACCATAGTGATGATGTCGTTACACGCCCAGGCGCTGAGGTCGCCGCCAGGGCCCAGCATCCGCTCCACCAGGCAGTCCAGGAGGGCTGCGTCGTAGTGGCCGGACTGCAGCAGACAGCGCACCAAAACAGACTGAGTGGGGAGGAAGGAAAGGGTGCATGCACCCTAGCGCACCACACGGGGCCGAGGTGCGCTGAAACGTGCAGGTGGCCATCCACCGCATCGTGTCGCTCCAGGGCTGGTCGCATGGGCGGCACATGCAGCTCTCCATGCCACACACGGTATAGGATTTTATAGGATTGTTTTACATTAGGAGCTTTCTAGCCGAGGCCAACACTCCCCTCAGATGAGGACAGATGCGCAAAAAGTGAGTCAAGGCCGCGCACGACAAGCGTAAAGCAAGTCGAACTCGGGAATTCAACCATGGAGTTGAAAGTTCAACTAGTGATCAACACCCGCAGACATGGTGTAAACCTTTGGTGACAAGGTTGTAATGAATGTGCAGATGCACACAGTCAGTTGAAGTGCATGTGCAAACGCATCAAGTCATAGTGACGGGTCCACAATTAGCTAGGTCCACCCAACCCTCAGCGTGCATGGTGCAGAAAACACCATACAATTGCGAACGGGGCCGCCCAGAGAGCCTCTTAATCCACAAATAATGACGGGTCCCCGAAACACGGTAGCTGTTCGACCGCTCAGCAAGGGTTGGGTTGGCACTTGCATTTGCGTGGCTGTGATTGTGCCTGCCGGTACCGTACCGCGGTACCCTCCAGGAAGTCAGGGCGCAACGGCCACCAAGAGCAGAGGGCTTTCGCACCACCCGAGCATTGACAAAGCCAAGTTTCACGTTGAGCGGCCAGGAGCTTGACAGGCAAGCAAGGGGCTGGGTCCAACACGCTGCGACACAGCTTACCCTGCAGCACGCCCACGCGATGCCCACCAGCGATGTCCCCGAGCAGGGCTCCCCACGCTCCAGCAGCGCCTGCGCGCAGCGCGCCAGCGCCGACAGCGCCGCCGCATCCCGGTGCCCCGCCTTGCCCAGTGCCCACAACAACCCCGACAACGACTGCAGGTTGGCCGGGTGGCTGGCGCTGCGGGGCTGCTGCTGCTGCTGCTGGCCTGGTTGCTGCAGGCGCGACAGCACTGACACCACGTGCCTGCAGGCCGCACCGTACAAGCGGACGTCATACACGCCGGCATGAGCGTACGAGCCCAGCAGCATCGACGCCTCCTGCAAAATAGCAAACGACGGGAGGGAGGGGAGGCATCCGGATTTCGGAACCACCAAACCCACGTGTGTGAGTGCAGCTCGGGGGTACACGTGACAGGTGCAATACAATTAGGATCATGGATGGGAACACAGTACGTATTGAGCGCAAGGGAGGCAGGAAGCTGAGCGAAAGCAGCAGAGCTTCAGATATCCCTGCCATCTGAGGATGGGTAAAAGTTGCAGAAGTGTGTCAAGTGACAAGGAAGTAAGGAACCGAAAGAAAGCTTCAAGAAAGGGGGTCACACGCGCACACGCACACGCACGTGTACGCGCCCGTACCCGCAGCGTGGCCTCCGGCAGCAGCGGGGTGAGCGCAGGCACCAGCGCCTGCAAGTCCTGCTGCTGCGCCTCCCCCCTGGCAGCGCCCAGCCGCACCGCCGCGTGCACCACCTGGCAGGCCTCGCCCGGCCCCCAGGCAAGCACCGGCGTTGCGCTCCCGCCGTTGCTGCTGCTGCTGCTGCTGCCGCCGCCGCTAGCACGGCCCAGGTCGCGTTGCGCCTGCTGGGCTGGTGAGCTTGTCGGCGGGGCTGCTTGCAGGAGGGAGGCGAGCGCGGCGCGCATCAACGGCTCTGCCGCGAGCGCCGCTGCTGGACGCAGCGGCAACGGCGGCGTGTCGTGCTCGGCACCGTCGTGCCCCCGCACAGCCTCGTCGCCAGCGTCCAGCGCAGCGCAGTATGCGTTGGTGGCGGCGCATAGAGAGGCCGCGGAGAGCGTGCTTGCTTGCAGCGCGTCCGTCAGCTGTTGGACCAACAGGCAAAGAAGCGGTGACAGGAAGCAGCAGCCGCAGTGCCGAAACCGGCCCCAGTCAGCCTTTGATGCCTTGATGTGGTGACCAGTGAGTCATGAAGACAAAGTAACAGTCGTTGAGCACAACACCAGAAGCTGCCTCCAAAAGGGAATGACAAACAGCTGCACCAAGCTTGTGTGGTTTTGGTAAGATCAGCCATCCTACGCAACATGGGCGGACAAGGCTAGCCTCAAAATGCACTCACTGCGCACAGGATTCGCTGCAAGCAACAAGTACTGTACTACATGTGCATATTGCGGGATTTTCAGCAAGCAGGCAGAGGGATGACTAAAGTCTATGCACTGTCGTTACTCATCCCGCACCAGCCACGTAGCTGAGGTGGATAGTGGTACCGTATGCAGGCGAGGCCGGCATGGTCCATGTACCGCACTTGGCACTTCTATGAGCTCCATAGGCACTGACGAGGATGCAAATGCTGCCGAATCGATTCACGGGGGGCAAGCAGCCTGAGCATGCGATGCAGTGCAAGACCATGACAGTGGCATCAGAGCAGCATCCCCCACACACCCACCAACCGCTTTTACTACAGCTGCCGACTCAGAGCATCAGACCGCTGTCCTCTTCACGACAGCCGCCAGGTCAGCCCAGACACCTCGCCACTCTCAGTTGCAGTCCTCATCATCACGCATAACAAGTACACTGCACGGCCCCACGGAAAGCATACTGCATGGCCCCATGGGAAGCAAACATTTCTAAACACACCCACCGAGGGTGCCGCCTCCACTAGCACGCGGTGCACGGCGGGCGACGCGGGGGCGCAGGCCGTGAGCGCCCACAAGGACACAGCAAGCTCATCTGGATGCAGCAGCACCCTGCCGCCCAGCTGCAGCTGCTGCTGCTGCTGCTGCTGCTGCTGCTGCTGCTGGGTGAGCGCTATGAGGCGCGAGAGGCCTGCGGTGGCGGCCTCGACGAACCAGCGCTGGGGCGTGTGGCCCAGCAGCGCAAAGCCCCTCAGCACGCTGCTGAGCTCCATGCCGCGCAGCAGCGTCAGCGTGCCCGCCACCCGCTGCTCACTGCGCAGCAGCAGCTCACGCACACAGCCCGCCAGCTGCTGCTGCTGCTGCTGCTGCTGCTCGGATGGTGATGGTGGTTGCACAGATAACAATGACGCTGCCAGGTGCGCAGCTGTTGAAATGCCCTGTCTTGCCTGTGCAGCGGTGGTGGAGCCGGCGGCAGCAGCTGCCTGCATTGCGGAGGTCACCTGGGTCATCCTGGCCAGGGCCAGCAGGGAGGCTGCAAGCTCGCCCGGCTTAGCGGCCGGCAGGGTGGCCGACGCCCGTGCCACCAACGCAGCCACCAACGCGTCAGACGCAGCCGCGCCTACGTGAGACAGCGCCCACAGCAGGTTGGACACGTCCTGCGCGCCGAACGCCCGGCCCGCCTGCTGATCCAGCAGCACCCCCGCGCACTCGCACACGCGCTCCCAGATCGACGGAACCGCTTCCACGTCGCGGACGGCTGGCCCACTGTCGAAACCCATCAAAGCATTTCGCACCGGCTTTGCAGTGGGGTTGTTTGCAAGGGCTGCCTCCCTGCTGCTGTGGTCGGCATGTAGCTGCGCGGCGGCCTCTGCGGTGCAGCCGAGCCGCGCGACGCACCAGGCGTACACGCACAGATCCTTGGCACTCGCACGCTGCAGCTTGAAAGGGTGCTCATGATGCTGCGCCGGCACCGCCGGGGCGGCCTGAAGCGCACCGCCCGCGCCTGAAGCGGTCCAACCAGGCCTCGGCGGGTCACCCCGTGCCTCAGGGTCACGCATAGTAGTCTTGCCAGTGGTGGCGGTGCTGCTTGTGGTACGCAAGGGGGTGTTGGGGCCGGCCGGGGCGGTGGGAATAGCCCGGGACGTGCGGGTGCCGGGCGGTCGATCCCACAACCTCTGCGGCCGCACTGCCTCTACGGCCAGGCTCACGATGCAGCGCTGAGCCGCAGCACGCTGGGCCGTCGGCAAGCAGCGCAGCGCCGACACCGCGGCAGCACTGCCGCCACTGTTGCTGCCAGCGGCACCAACGGGCTCATCATAAAGGCCGTCCAAGATGGCATCAGGGTCAAGCGGTGTGTCTGTTGTGTGGCCCGTTATGCTCGCGTTGCTGCTGGCGCTCGCATCGTCCGGAGGTGGTAGTGAGGCAAAGCCCATGCGTGTAGCAGCCCAGAGCACATTGTTGATCTGGACCATGTTGCAGTACTTGACTTGCGGCTCGAGCAGCATAGTAATGTGGACCAGCAGTGCACAGCCGGCAGCAGCACTGCTTCCCTCCACACCCTCTGGCGAGTGTGCATCGGCGCGGCCGATGCTGATGCTGTCTTGGGAAGGGGTGGGTGCAGTCGCAGCGGCTGCAGCAGCAGTGCTGCACAGCTTGGGTATGCGGCTGGCAGCAGCGGCCAGGTGAACCCTGTTGGCAGCAATCGGCTCTACCACCAGCGCGCCGTCAACAACGTACGTGACGCTGCTGGCCGTATCCTCGCCACCATTGCCAACCCTGTTGCCGCGCTCTCTACTGCTGCTACTGCTGCCGCTGCCACCGCGCCCAGAGCTAGTAGGAGTGTTTGGCCGGTCCATAGCTATGAGCTCAAAGCCCAGCACAGAGGCGAGCTCATACACGCTGCCTGCATCAAAGATGCCTTGCATCAGCGTATCGCGTTCTCCTGGGGTTGACGCACCAGCAGCAGCAGCAGCAGATGCGCTGTGGGAAGGTGCGCGTTGCATCGACGCAGTCGCCCCGCTCCTGTTGTATTGTCGCGGGCCGCCCCCGGCGCTGTGAACGGCGTCGGCGCTGCCGCTGCTGCGCGACCCAGGCTGGTGGTCTGTCTGCCTGCGGTATTGGTTTTGGCCGGGTGTTGCAGCTTGCTGCCCCGGGGCGGGAGGCATGCTGGTGCGCCTGCCGTGCGGCGTGACGCCTGCTGACTGACCTGCTGCATGATCAAGTCTACTGTCGCGGCGGCGCTGTGGCTGTGGCTGAGGTGGGCGATCGCCACTGGAGCTGGTTTCAGCTGTTGTGTTTGGCAGGGGGGCCGGAGGGCCTGGCAGGCGTGTGGGGGGTGGAGGAAGCCCCACAGCAGGCGTGCGCATGCCACGAGGCCTAGCTTGCGAGGAGAGAGGCATGCTGGTGTGCACCTCGGCACCCTGATCAGGCTGGTGCGGTCGCCCCCCTTGCGCTTTTGGGGCCGCCGTGGTGATGCGGGGTGGGTTGCTGCTCAGCGGACGGCCTGGTACGGACGGCGATGCTGGCGTGGCTGCTGGTGGAACAGCTGAGCTGCTGCTGATGTTCGCTCTCTGTTCGCTTTGCCTTCGTGCAAGGCGCAGGTCACTTGGCGACTGCGTACCTGCTTGCTCAACGCCAAGACCACGTGTGGCGCGCACTGCGACAGGCCTCGGGTTAGTGGCCTGCCTTGTGCAGTGCAAAAGATTGAGCTGTACGTCTGATACTCGGAAGGCATGTTGTTGTGCAACCGGGCCTGAACCAGCAGCGCTACGTGCAAGCGGCTGACGCTGGCGTCGGCAAGCGTCACCCGCTGTTCGTGTAGACCACCTCGCCGCCGCTGAGTGTTCCGCTGCAGTGTATCCTTGAGCATGACAACATTCTGAACAGCTGTTGAGCCACCCTGAGCGTGAGCGGCCCTGAGGGGTGTCGAGCATCAATGGTCCAGCACTGCAGTTATGGCGGCATGCCCTGCGATTGTGTGCGGCTGGGCATGAGACCAGAGCTCCGCTTCAGGATTGAGTAATACGTGCATCACTGCACGCTCAAAGGAGCACATGTAAGCAGATGCGCCATTGGTCGGCATACATGCTTCGCGATGCAATGCTTGGTCTCGACAGTGACGTCCCACGACCATAATTACGGTCGGCCAAGGGATTTTTAGGCAGACTTTCTTGTCCGCAAAGTTAGCACTAGTTGGCACTGCCTGGTACAATACGGTTTGGCTGCCCTTACCTGAGTGCACGATGCTTGAACTCAAAGACGTTCTGTCGTTTTTGCGGCCAGATGAAACTGCCGCAACTTTCCTGAGTCGCATACGCTCAGAGCACCAACCCAGTGGCCTACAGTTCATAGATCAGGAGGTAGCGCTGCGGCCAGGCATCGTTCTGGAGGTCGTTGGGTCTCACGGCTCAGGCAAAACGGAGCTGCTGACAAACGTGCGTTTCGTTCGGGCCAGCGCTCATTTTCCTGTGTTAGGCCGCTCATAGCAGGGCCCATAGCAAAGCGAAGTGTTCTTGCAAGGGGTGTTGCTGACGGCCTGGCTTTCCTGGGTCCCTTTGTTATGCCTGCGCTGGGTCCTGCAGCTGGCGGTGCACGCACTGATGCCATGGCCAGGTCAGGAGCCCGCTTGCCTTGAACAGTACCACAGGATGCAGTGGCAGCGACAACAACAGCAACATCAGCAGCAGCAGCAGGTTCCTTGCAGCACCACCTCAGACGGCGCAGCAGCAATCCGTGCCGCTGGGCCTGGGCCCAGCAGTGAAGCAGCTGCTGCCGCAGCACCAGCGCTCCGGCAACCAAGGCACGCTCGCCAGAGCCCCACAGGCAGAGTGGTCCTAATAGACCTTGAAGGGAAATTCGACACGACACGCATGTACCAGGTGGGCTGGCTAGGCACGACGGACTGTCCAATGCCTGTTTTCCCGACAGTGCCCTTACAGCCGCTGCTGCTTACCAGTGTTGCTCAACTCAAGGTTTGTGTTCATAACCCAGCAGCCCCACGTACGTCCACCGTACTCTTTGTATGTGCCTTATACACGTTCAAGCTGTGCCAGCCCCACGCTCACCACAATAGTACCGACCTGCTGCCAGTAACACACGGCACTGCGCACACACCCACACATCACGAATCGCCAACAATCGTTCAGTGTGTCAGTTGGGGGCTGTGGAGGACTCATCGTGTTGGGAGCGGCGGTCCCACCCTCAACACCGATGAGTGCGCTGGTCCCCATCTAGGGGGGAGCATGGCCCGTTTGGCTGACAGGCTCCAGTTGTACCATTTGTACCATGACAACACAACAAGAGGGCAACAAACATGCTCGTGCCTGTATGGCCTCCGTCAGGCCCTCCAAGCCAGGACGGCGTCGTTGTGGGCGGCCGAGGGCAACGCGCCGCAGGCGGTGGCGCGGCGGAGCCTGATCATCCACAGCTGCATGTCGCGCCTGCTGGTGCTGCGCTGCGGCAGCAGCATGCAGCTGGTGGCCACGCTGCTGGCGCTGCGGCGAGGGACGTGGCTGGTGAGCCAGGCACGAGCAAGAGGCGTTGTGCGCCTCGACCGCAACACCACGACAGCCTGACGGCATTGTGACTGCAACAATCTTACATGTGTCCCGAGGGGAGAGGGAAGCGACTCGCTGGGACACCACATGGCTGCTGCAGTGCGGTAGCCTTCCAAAACCACTGACATGCGGTGTTCCTGCCATCCTGCACCACTTGCGCCGTACCGGGACAGCCCGAGACAGCCATCGGTCCCCCTTACATCATGCCCTGTATGAAGTCGACTTGGCTGCACTTACGTGCCGGTTGTTGGCGTGTTGCTGCTGCTGCTTCACTGTTGTGTCAGGACGGCAAGCCTGAGCGCGTCGGTGAGTTTGCGGCGCTGCCTGTGCGGCTCATCCTGGTGGACGGGATAGGGTCGTACTTCTATCGCGACAAGGCGGTGCGGGGCCTGATGGCCCAGCAACAGCAGCCGACGCTGGCGCAACAGCAGCCCCAGCAGCATACGCCTGGCAAACAGCACCCGCAGCAGCAGCATCAGCAGCGGCAGCCTCTGCTGCCAACACACCATGAAGTACATAAAGGTGGGGATCAAGGATGCGGGGGGCAAGCTGGGGACTTTATGTAATGGTGAGTTGTTGTTTTGGGGGCATGGGTGTTGTGATGGCGTCAAGGCGTGCGGGCTGGCACAACGTGCTATCAGTGTGCATGGCCTACGTACGGGCACGGCAGGGCTGCAGTGTGACGGATGTTGTTTGGTCCTCATGCGAGCCTTGCCTTGCCTTGACCACCTGTGCCTGTTTCCTGATGGCTCACCCGTATCACCCCGCATGGTATCACACCCGAGCTGACGCTGCTTGCAACGCCATGCGCACGGTCTCGCCCGCCCATGCCATTCAGCTGTGGCAGCACTCCTGAGCGCACTATCACGGCACCTGCGTGCGGCGGTGGTGGCGACACGGCACACGACGGTGAGCGCCAGGCGGCAGGACCTCTCAGAGGGGCCGCCGGGCGCCACCTCAGCACCAGCGTACCGCTTGACTCAGCGTCAGTACATGCCAGAGGCATGGCAGGTGCGTGGCAGCATGCGAGCGCGGATGTACCGATACGCTGCAAGGGTGCATCTGGGCGATGCTGTGCAGCCACACGAGCCATTATCGACTAATCGTATGCAAAAGGGCGGCTTGCAGAATGCAGTGCTCGTCATGGCCTCGTCCTTGGAACAGCTGTCTCGCCGGGCGTTCCCGTTCCGTCGCCTGCGCAGTAGGGGTAGTACACGGCACCGTAGCGCTGCTCATGTGTGTAGCATTGGATAGGTGGCAAACTGGAAACGCTGTCTGTGGATCCATATGCTTTTATGTGTGGGGGATGCCGAGCATGCGTGCCATCACCCAGCAGCACGCTAACTCACGGCGTACCCTCCCTGCTGTTTGTGCTCATGCGGCAGTCGTTGGTGACGCATCGCGTCCTCATGCTGCCCGCTGCCGCCCTCACCAGCCAGCAGCCCCACCCGCAAGGCCCCGGCGCTGGGCCCAGCACGCCGCTGCTAGCGGAGCTACAGCACGTCAACCAGCCCGCGCCTGCCGGCCCAGCAGGCCACTGGGCTGCTGCTGGAACGGAGGCTCCCGGAACGCTCAGGCTGCCCCAGCAGGGCCTTGTGCAGCTGTTTGTCACAAACCGCGGCCTATCCGAAGCGCCCCACCGGCTCTACCTCGACTGATCACGGGCAGTACACGGCACAACATAGCCTTGGGCAACTTGGCCGGAGGAAGAGGGCACTGGGAATCCCCAGCCTGGCGACACTGCCACGAACATAACTATTTTCGGGGGGGAGGCCTACCTGCCACCTGCTTTTCCAGACCGCGTGTGTTGTCATGTGGCCTGTGCCCGTGTACTCATAGCGGCAACAACATAGCAACACAGCCAGCATAGTCGAGTGCAGGCACTTCGAAGGGCGTTAGATGTGGTCAATGTGCAATTTTGCTTCCCTCACCTGCATTTTGCATCAAGCAGGCCTGGCGGGTTGTCTGCTGCGGCTGACCTGCAGAACCCAGGCCTTCACTTTGAAAACTCAGCTCCGCCACCTACAGCAACTCCATCATATGCTGCCATTTGCCCGATAACTCCACTGCTTTTTTGAATTCGTACCACAACCTTACAAATAGCGAGGCAGTTCGCTTGGTAATGCATGCAAACGTAACGCGAACAACCGTTTTGAAGCTACCGCCTAAGCACAGTAAGCTCGCACTTCCAACGTGTACCAAGGCAGCTATGGGTAACGCACAGCGCCCAAGCAGAGGACAGCAGGATGGTATTGAGCATCTATACAGCCTTCATGGGTACACTGGCCGAGTCGCAGGATCGTTCTTTGGGAAGATGTGCGCTGACGCGCTGGGTGCTGCAGTGGAGGGTTGGAGTGTGGAGAAATTGCTTGAGAGATACCCCAATGGCCTGACGGAACTCCAGGATTCTGGTCGCGGTGAGTTTGTCAAGTCCTGTCGATGTCTACTGAATGCGTTGCTCGTGTCCGAAATGCCCCTTTGCTAGCAAGCAGCACTTCGGCTGTGCTCTGAGATTTAGGACAAGCACCTGCCAATTGGGCTCGGTCCTGGCCCGAATGCAGTTCGTCCAGGCATGCGGTCCTGGCCCGAATGCAGTTCGTCCAGGCGTGCCTTGGTTTCGACTCGAAGGCCTGACCTGTGGACCTTGCTGCCCTGGCCGTCTCTGCAGGTTACGGATGCTACACAGGTGGGTGAAAATGCAGTGTAACCGTTTGATTCTGATGAAGTAATAGAGTTTTACCCCCCGGGTGAGCAGGCATCTGATGTGAGCAGTGCCACGCTACGCTGTTCGCACGACGTGCAGATGACACGCAAATGGCAATTGCCCTGGCTCAGAGCTTAATACGTACTGGACACTGCGATGCGGCTGACACAGCCGCTGCTTATGCGGATGAGTTTCAGCCCTTTCGAGGCTACGGCGGCAGCGCCGTCAAGGTCAGTCACTCAACGGGAATCCGCGCCTTGACGTTGATAAGTTGTCAATCCACGCCTGCCTTGACCCAGCTCCCATGTCAACCTCCGCCATTAAGATCACATCTTAGGAGGTGGACGCCGCTGCATCTGCAACACGATCATCAGCGCCACGCACCGCTTTTTGGGGGGCGCTGCCAACACGCATCATGGCACGAGTGCTGGGGCCACACAGCTCAGCCTTTGGCCTGCTGCGTTGCATGCCCAACTGCCCATGCACAGATCATGGCTGACCTGCGTCACGGTGCTGACTACCGCACGACCGCAACCAAGTATATCCCAGGAGGCTCCTTTGGCAACGGCGGCGCCATGCGTATTGCACCGCTGGGACTCGCGTACAGGTGCGCCGCTACGCCGCCTGCACCCACGCATGCAGCAGCAGCCTCGCACAGCTGTCCCACTTGATTGCCGGGTGCGCGCATGCACGAAAGCAGTTGCCCACACAGCCGTATACGTACGTGTCAGTGCACTGGCATTCAACCCTTTACTGGCGAAATGCGTATGTGCTCAGACGCCAGCATGCATGCTGCTGCATGCCGCCGCTTGCATTTTGCATGCACTCGATGTGACCCACTTGTGCAACAGTCTGGCCTGAAGTGGGGGCCTGGGCGGGCCGTGCCATGGTCGACGGCCATACCCATCGCCGGGATGATCAGCAGCACATGCATGAGTCGTTCCACCCCCGTGTTGCTGGCTGTGCGCATGTGGCATACCGCGTGTTGGCGCTGCGCAGGCACGCCCCGCTGCCGGTGCTACGCCAGGCGGTGACGGACGCGCTGGTGTGCACGCACACGCACCCGCTGGCGGTGGACGGCGCGGCGGTCATCGCGGCGGCGGTGGGGCGGCTCGCGCTGTCGCCCCGGCCCCACCAGTCCTCGCCGCAGCAGCCTCAGTGCTCAGCCTTGCAATTACCCAGCACCGGCACGGACGGCTTCCGCTCGGCGGATGCGTTGCTCGCGTACCTACAGGTGTGTGTGTTGTCTTTGATTGGTTGGCGCCGGTGGCGCCATCACCTGTCGCCGCTGAGTCAGCATGTTGAAGCATGTGTGAGGTTGACGCTCCAGAGTGCAGCTTCCAAAGTCTGAGTCACTGTGCTTCACTGCTGCTGCTGTTGCTCTCACTGTTGCTGTTGTTGCTGCCACACCCACATGGCCATGTGCTATTACACTGTATGCCAGCACGCATGGCATGTTGTCAGCCGCATTTCGTTGGTGCTTGCTTGCAATAACAGCCCCTGCCGCCTGTGCTTGCTGATGCACGGTTGTGCTGTGGGGACGCAGGAGGCTGTGGCTTCCACGCCCGAGATGATCAGCAAGCTGGCCACCGTCAGGGAGCACCTGGCACAGGTGAGGGGTTGGGTTGTATTGCCAATATGTACTATGCGTCCATGCCAATACGGATGTGTTTGGTTTCATGGTTTAGCCCTTGCGTATTCGACTGAAACCTGCCGCACAGTGGGTGCACCCTCCTCTCCTGTTTGGAAGGAGCAAGGCCCGCCGGACTGCGCAGCCACCGGTGTGGTGGCAATGCTGCCCAGCCACCTGCGTGGTGGCGAGGCGACGAAGCTCAGGGGATATGTTGGGGCATGAATGCATGATCGCTGGGAGCATGGGGACAGCCAGCGCTGCATCAGCTTGTCTTTGGCGAGCCCTTCAGCATGTCAGCTCCCCGAAGAACCCAAGGCCTAGTCAAGGCGTAATCGGCGATGCTGAGTACGGGTCGGCGGCATGTGCGCTGTACATGGATTCATGGAATGCAGGTGCCGGCTGAGCAGCGAGGGAGGGCTGCTGGCCAGACATGGCAGGCGTACTTTGCCTCTCCCGCGTGGCAGGACGAGCTGGCGCTGGTTTCGCTGGTCTCGGAGCCATTCCAGATCAAGGCCACGGACGCGGCGGCCGCCAGCCTGGTGGCGCTTGCGCTGCACTGGGGGGCGCCGTGTGACGCTGTGGTGGCATCAATTCACTATGGCGGCGACACAGACACGGTCGGCGCGATCACCGGTGCGTGCCATTACCGGTATCCCATCCCCTGCCATGACACGTTGAGCGTACAGCGCATGTGTGTATGTGTGGTATGGAGTGACCAACTGACCACAACAGCAGCAATTATATCATGTTTCTATGTCATTGGAGACGCGATGGCATGTGAGCTGAGAAGGTCCAGGCGCCATACCCGGCCGGGGCCAGGCGCCCCTAAGAGTTACCTGCTGCACTTCAGCGTTGTACCACCAATGCAAGTGTTTGCACCGGGACGCCTGGTAGGCTTGACATCCGCATGAGCTGTCGTGGGATGCGCGCCTTGCCGGCTTCCGCCCCGGTCCAACTTCATCAGCCTTGTCTGGTCGTGTGTGGTTTCCATGGGGCCATGCAGTGTGCTTTCTGTGGGGCCGTGCAGTGTGCGTATGCGTGGTGATGGAAGCTGCACCTGAGGGTGGGGAGGTGCCTGGGCTGAGCTGGCGGCTGTCGCAATTTCGCAAAGCGAATAACGGTCTGATGGCGTGTGGTCGTGTGTGTTGTACGGCCTGCTCAGTGCTCACCTGTGTGTGTGGTTGCCAATTCGCCATGCTTGCATGCTGCAGGCGCGATGGCGGGCGCGCTGTACGGCGTGGCGTGGCTGCCGCGCAGCTGGACCTCCAACCTGGAGAACTGCGCGTCGGGGCGCGACCACGTGCTGACGCTCGCCCGCGACCTCGCAAAGCTGGACTGCAGGCAGTGACCACTAGCTGCTTGCACATGCGCACCGCACCCAGTATGTCCTGATTCACTGATTGGCTTGCATTTCACACCCAGCATGGCCTGATTCACTGGTTGTCTTGCCTTGGCTGTGTCATAGGCAGCCCTCTGACAAGGCGCCCAAGCGTTGTGCTTGCGTTTTTGAAAATATTCACGGAGGGGCACTAAGCAGGCCGGCAGGCCGTTGGACGTCATAGCTGCCGTCCTCGCCTCGTGTTTTTTTGCACCCAGCAGCTTGCTTCATTCTTTCGGGCGCATGCTTGTTGCGATGCACCGGCCGCAGCGTGTTGCAAATGGCAATTGCACCGAGGAGGTCGTTTTGGGCGTGCGGCGCATGCCTCAGATGCGCGTGGAGCGGTGCATGAAAGGGAGGCTTCCTTGCCTGAGCGCGGGTTCACCTGACGCCAGCCAGTGCTGATTGGAGATTGCTTGCTCGCCGTGAATGTATTGATTGTTCATGCCGCTCCGCTCCAGCCTGACTCATCACTGGTTCCTTGTTCACGGTCGGTGGGCGTGAATGCGTGTGGATGCGTTGCGCCTCCTCTCGCACGCTCGTACCGCATGAGCCTACCTGGCCACGCGCTGTGCGATAGCAGTGGTTCTGTGCGTTCTGGCTGGACGCTTGCTGATTTCTTCTCGTTGGCCCTACCCCCCACCCCATCAGTAACCGTAACACGATGTTGGGAGTAAAAGCTGCACGAAGGGTGTTGGACCTTGATGAATAGTGTATTATGCCGTGTGCGGTGTGTTTTGCACCAGTAAGAGACCCATACTGCCTGTGTGTAGTGCGTGTGGGTGCATGCGGAGCTGCTTGGCGCGCTTGTGTAAGCATTTTCTGGTCGCTAACAATTTGCAGCACGTGTGTCACATGTCCTCGTACGGACAATCTCACCCTGCAGTCTCCTGAGCTTTTGACAGTGTGTATCCCTGATAACATTCCAGACAGAGATACGTATAGGCTCGCTTCTCTTACTTGTTGAGCTTGCAAGCCGTACACTCGACGCAGTAGCGCACATCAGAAAAGCCAGAGCCCAGCCCGCACAGCGGCTGTCGCTGATCTGCCAGTCACAGTCCCTCCTTGCCTACCAGGTCTGAGGTGAGGCACCCTTATCCCGCCTGAGTTGGCTGTCAAGGTCGTGCCATGATGTGGGTTGACTCTCTTGCTGAGGGTGCGCTTTAGAGGCGCCTCATTACATGGCATGCGCGCCCTACGTTTGCCTGAACCGACTGACGCGCAATGGCGCCCTACATCAGAGCCAATTTTGCCTAGACCGAGTGAAGTTCGCTGACCGGTCGGTCCCTCCAGTCAGTCGCGCTTGTGCTCGCTTGCTTTTTCAGTGCTTGTGCGACTTTTGCAAGTCTCGTGCGAATAGTGGCATGAGTTTCCGTCTGAGCTTTAGGAGCGCACAACCATAGAGCGTGCGCTTGTATGGCTGGCCTGCGACGCAAGGCACTTAACTGTTGTACTGGGAGGGCCCCAGTTGTGCTGGTTGTGGTCAGCCACCTTCACCAGTACATGCTATGTAGTGGCACTCGATTGCCGTGCTCCATTCCAACGTTTTGCTGACGGCATACATAGCAAACTCTCAACGTAAGGCTCTATATATACACCATCGCTCGTGCGCAGGTGACATTGGCCTGCCACGGCCATCACAACATCCCTCAACCGGTGCAGCAGCCAGCCAGCCAGTGCTACACTACCGCCCAAGTGCAGCCTGGGATTGTATCGTGCTGACCCATATGGGCAAGGAGCCAGGCGGCTGGGGCCGCAGAGTTGCGGTCAGCATGACAACAAAATGCAAATCTCCGACCCGAGTTCCACCAGCCCAGCTTGCCGTGGCACTCGTTTTTCTCCTTCAAGCAGCAGCGGCCCTTGAACTTAGCCCCTGCCCTGGACGCAGCCCCATCTGCGGTACTTTCGCCCGGCTAGCATGGGGTCAGGGGTGTGACTACGTGGTAAAAAAGTACAAAGTTACGCAGGATGACCTCGTAACGCTGAACCCGGGCATGGACTGCTCCAAGGCATATTACGGCTGCCTGATATGCATAGGTCTTTCGGGCGGAAGCCCGCCCGGGCAGCTGTCCCCGCCCAGACCACCGCCTCCACGGCCACCACCACCTAACGTGGTGCCGTCTCCGCCTCCGCCTAGGCCACCGCCCCCGCACGTGGAGTCCCGACCACCCGGCCCTCCACCGCCCCTGCAGTCACCACCCCCGCGGCCACCGCCCCCCCTGCAATCCCCACCCCCACGCCCGCCCCCACCCAGGCCCCCACCCCCTATCCGTTCACCTACCGCGTCCCCGCCACAATCCCCACCGCCACCCAAGTTATCCCCTCCGCCTCCCAAGGC
>BDDA01000784.1:0-54848 GCA_001662385.1 Chlamydomonas asymmetrica
CCTTGGCAGGGGTGTCCTAGCCTGTAACCGTTCCCGTCCAAAAAAAAAAAAAAAAAAAAAAAAAGAGACGGCACACTGACACAGAGTTTCAGCTGACTCAGACAGTTTGGTGGTGGTATGCATGGCTGGCACTGTATATCTCTCCTTACTCTGATTCAACCCGCGCTCAAATACCTGCTGTTCCAGGCTGTCTTGCGACTGTTACGAGTCTTGCATATCATTTTGGTCCGGTTTCGAAGGCCGCCGCTCCCCAGAGGCTCCTGTGCCCCTGGCATCCATGCTACTTTGCATGCTACTGATGCAGCATGCACATGTGCTGCTATCCTATGTGTCATATCCAATCGCATCCATGATGACACTATAAAATATATAAAGCAACCTTGTGCAGCCATACATAATGCGGAATTCCAGCTCCGTCTTACATGCCGAGAGCGTTCCTTTCAGCCCTGCTTGAAAGTGGTGCGTGCAGCTGGGTCAAGGGATGGTACGTCCAGGGCCGATAATGCCCCCCGGTGAACCCTCTCTTACCCCCCCCGCCCGATACCCCCGATGCTCCAGCACACGCCCCTGCGCGCAAACGATGCCGCGCCACGCTCACATAGCGCTTGCTTGCTGTGCCTACTTGATGCGGTGGATGCACGTATGCGAAGCTGCAGCCAGAACGTGCCTCAGTGCATGCTCGGCAGTGCGAGTGCTCATTAGCGTACCGCATGTGTTGATGAGTGAGTGCAAGTGCTGATCACCGCATGCGCTGCAGTATTACGGTAAAACGCACTGGCAGTACTTAGCATGTACTGCTGTACTAGCGTGTGCTGCGTGTACGGCTGTGTATGTGTATGTGCAAGGCACCTTGATGGATTCACCGCCATGAGACCACACCTCCATTGTTTGTGGCTCTCAGGTTTCCCGACGCCATTACACCTCCATGAGGCCTCCCCTTGCGAGGAGTGCACAGCGCTCTCTCACCACACCCCGCCGCCTCAAGTGTTCCATCCTTACAAGTTCATCCTTACAAATGCATCCTTACAAGTTCATATGCACGAGTGGGCAATTCTCAAAGCGCTGAAAGGCCAAGCGCACGCGCTCCTGTTCCTGCATGCGTCATGGCGTGATGGCACGCGGGACCTACCTCCATCCGCCCGCACAGACTCATTGGCATGAGCCGTGCAGCCAGACATGCACTGTGGCATATGAATTGCGCCCAAGCATGTAATGCGGCCGGGTCGGGTCTGCACAGCAGGCCGGAGGGAGAGCGACAGACACCGCGCACGCACGAGCGCAGGGGATGTGTGGAGCGCACCGTGCATGTCCAGCCGCCGCACGTACACAGCAGGTATATGAGCACGGATAAAGGGCCAAGCATGGTCGTGACGCTTGCAGGGGCGATCCCAGCATGCATGTGGCTGAAGGATGCGCGCTGCTGGGCATCACGGTAGGGTGGGTGGGTGCATTTTGGGCGCCACGCGTGCGTGCGTGGATCGACCCAGTCGTTCACGTGCCTTCCTCAACGCTCCAAGCCTGTGCAGCACAGGAACGCGCTACCCTCGAGCACTGTATTGCCACTGGAAACCCAGCGCTAGGCGACCAACACATTAAAACCCGACAGGCCTGGGCATCTGCCTGGGCATCCATGCGTTGTTGTGCACCAAGGTACAAAGCAAGGGATGCGATATGCACAAGTTGTCACACCAACAGGCGTAGGCCTGAGTCCTAAGTCCTAAACACAAGTCCTAAACGAAGAGAACATGTCAAAAGTCACAAACAGGGGACAGTGAACATGAGTCCAGGGCAATCCTACACATGCACAACGGTATTTCAGCAGCAGCAGGAGGCTGCAAAGTCCCAGGCAGTGAACCTAATGTGGGCTAAGTGAAGGGCAGTTGAGTGGTATAACAATGCCTTGTGCGACCCACACAGAATGCATGCATGCACATAAAGTGTCGAATTTTCCACCAAGCTTTCAGTCGTGCAGTCTCAAGGTCTGGATGTGGTGCTAAAAGCCTGCATGGTGCCGGTCTTGGGTAGACAGGTGCTGACAAGCATGCAAGTGCTAGCAACACTACGAGCCCACCGCCATGCATGCGACATGCGACTGGGCCGGCGATGCAGGCCACTAAGGACGCAAGAAACAACACTGCTGCCGCCAAACAAACAGTTAGCAAGAACCAACAAAGCCAAGTGGCGTGGCGCAAGGGGCACGCAACATACAGTGCTGATTGTACAGGCTATAGATCAGTGCCTATCGAATGCAGCAGCAGTGCCTTTACGTGTCCATGCAAAAAGCAGTACCATACAGGAGCAATAGCAAGCGCAACAACGCAGCCAAACGGGAAACGCATTGGCGTGTTACCCGGAGGGGAAACACACTGGCATGCTCACCAAGAAGCAAAAAAAAAAATGCTACCCGGAGGGGAAACACAATGGCATGTTGCCTGGACAAGGCTGCGTCGACAGTCAACGGCAATAGCTCGGGTCCCAGAGCCACGTATCATAGACAGGTTGCTATCATGCTGCTGCCCTTTCCCGTTGTGAGCTAACAAAGCCACAACTCAAATCACTGCGGGATCTATCCGCATAGGAACGTAACCTCATAGGAGAGGCTTGTTTGGAATTGTAAAGCAAATCAGGACAGAAACGCAGTACCTAGGTGATGCGGCCTATGGGTCAAATGAGGTTCAAGGCTGCAGGGTGAAAGACAGCATAAGCTAGGCTTGCAAGTGCACAGCGTTTGGATACCTGCATGAATCCACAGCTGCGGGTTTGGTAACCACCGTAACAGAAATGTATTACATACGGATTCCAACAAAACACAGGCTGCACTAACACGCCCACACACGATGGCTGCACAAGAAGGCCCAGACATACGTACAACATGCGAACTGCGGCGCTGCTCAGGTACTTGTAGCACCCTTCTGCACCCTGATGACCTTTGGCCATTCGGAGCTAATAATACCGTAGCACACTTCATGCACCATCTGAGACAACCATCAAGATCTTCAAAGCAAGAATCCATCCTTTGCCGCTCCGAGTCCTACTACGTACACATGCGCGGACACACACAGTGGCGAGTGGCGCGAGCTGGGAACGACCCAAGGAAGCCAATCCGCATGCGCCACTGGCGCAGGGCTGCGATGCCAGCGCCCCGTTGCGTGACGCGGCCCCCGCTGCGCCGTGTCGAAAAGCGCAAGCAGCAGGCCGCGTCCGTCATAAGGAATAAAACAATGGGGTATTTTTCGCAAGGGAACGCAGAGTACGAAGGGAGGCAACCGAGGATGGAGCACATAATCGCAATAATGGTGGTGAGCGCGGGGGAACGAGCGAGGGACGCGTGTGGTTGGTCAGTGGTCACTGTAGTGGGAGCACCAGTGGATAGAAGGACGTGAAGCATGCGGGCGATATGAATGGTACATCAGTGTGGCCGTGGGCCAACTGCACACGCCACGCTGGGTGTGCAGCTACGGTCATTCACCGCACAAGGGGGAAGAGCGGTTTCGTCGCCACTGCAATGGCAAAATGGATGAGCGATTGATGATGAACACCTTGATCGCATGCACCATGCGTACTAACGCAGACCGCCATACGCACTAGTGCATAATCATACTGCCTTCCCAAAGAAATTCCTCAGCTCATAATCCAATGATTGCAAGGCAAATCCGCATTCTACACTGCAATACGCGACCGCCTGCAGGCTGGTGCAACGAAAGCAAACTTGTCGCAAGCCCAACGCGTCATCACACTATCACCACGCTATCATCACACTATCATCATCGCCTTGATTGGTTCCTCGTTCCCGGCTTGTGCTTTTGCCCCACACACCCGCAGCGGGGACAAATGCATGGAATTGCACGAATTGAGGAACTGGGGAATCACACATTTTGCATGAAGCGCTTGGGACGCACACGAGGGGCTTGCGGCACACGACCAACCTGCCTTCGGTAATCGGTGACAGAGCTTGCGGCCTACTCGAGTGGCAGCCGGGTGCCGCGATTGCACGTCTCACGCTGGCGGAAACCCATCACGCACTGGAGCATGCAGCCCTGGATAGGTGTGAAGCGTTAGCACCGTGGTCAAAGGATGGGTGGAGCTGGGAGAAATGAAAGGCAGCGGGGGGGGTGGGGGGAGGGGAAGGATCGGGGACAGATTTGTTTGAAGGGGGGTTATAGGAATGCGATGGGATGTATGGGGGTCGGGAGCAGGGCGTGGGATGCACCCGCACAACAGCAATCAAGGGATCGCATGTAAGCGCGCCAGCTGATGATCAATTAGGTATATTCCCTCACAACGCATGCCAGTATACCACACAGGTTCCCAGACCGCGAACGCAACCTCATCATCATGTGTCGTTCGCCTTACGATGTCTCGCCCCGCTCACAGGGCGGTGCGCTATTAGTTTTTTTTTTTCGCTGTTAGTGCTGAAAGTCTGAAGTACGTCTCAAGCGTGCAGTGCTACATCACACGCGGATTGGGGCCCGGATGCCTCCAAGGAACGGGGAAGGCACAAGAAGCTGCCAGCCTGCAGCAATCGAGGGTTGCGACCCAGATGACTCGCACAGCAATGCATTGTGCTCTAATGGAGACGTCAGTACAGGTCATTGTTCTTCATGAATATACGATCATGAATCTCGGTGTTGGGGCCATACACGTCCATCCTACGCGTCACCTCCAATACACCAATACACTGCAATGTCCACATGTCTGTCCTCCTTTGAGGGGAGCGTGGGCCTCGGCTAGGAAGCTCCTAACGTAACAAAATCCCAAAAACAAATGTCCACATGCAGCCTGCCAACAGGAACTGTGACCAGTAAGGCAGGGGGTTGTAATCGCAGCGTCATGCAAGGCATTCAGCACGCACAGTCGCCATGGGGGTTTGCTTGGTCGCGGACAAGCCTAGGCCAGGTGCCTTGGCACAGACATGCGTCTCAGATTGCACTACAGCCCCGGCCCGGTAGGAAACACGGGACGCATGGTATGCGCCACAAGATGCAAAAGAAAAAGCAAGCAAAGCGGATTTAGAAGCGCTCAGCTGCAGCGTTGTGGTGCAGTGGTGCAGGTAGCTGCCGACGGGGCCGCGTCCGGTGGGTCCTTGCGAACCGCCGCCCGGCAACAGCGCGCGCCGCTCAAGGAGCAGCGGTGTCCTAGCCTGTAACAGTTCCCGCCCGCACACGAAAAACATAGGAACTGGCACTGTACTGCTAACTGCCAACGCTGTCAAGGCCAGGGTGGGAGACAGCAACAGAGGTCTGGCGCTGGGAGGCGAGCGCAGCGCATAAACCGCATGCCTGCTAAACGCAGCAGCGATTGACATTCGCCGCAGACGGACCCAGATTGTGTGCTCACAGCACGACCGACGTGCCAGCCACGTGAGCCGCGTTGCCATAATGGCGCACCCCGCGTGCTAATGGACGCGAGCGTCACCGCCCGTGCTTCCGCGGCACACCAATTAAACGGAATCGCACGCACCAGGTGCCGCCATGCCCAAAGCAAAACGACAAATAGGAGCGCTACACTGCACAGTTGTAAAAGCCAACGAAGATCAGATGAATTGGCCAGCCTGTGCCTCGGTGCTATACTTGGTGCTATACCTCGGACACCTGTTTGCGTCAGGTGTGCATCGAGGTTATGTCTGTGTGCTGTTGCTGCTGCTGCTGCTGCTGGGGAAAGCGGGCACACGCGACGGTAAACGCGTGCTCTTGTGTCATGTGGGCGCCACATCCGAGGAGAAGTAAAAGTGGGGAGAGGGGATAAGGGGAGTGGCTGGGAGCATGCCAGTACCGTAACGGTCGGCATGAGTGGGGGCCATGCAGGCGTGCACCAGGCATGGCCAACACACGAGCGAATCAGATTGAACAGCGAAAGGGACCTGATAAAATCAGCGGATGATTCGTATTGGAAGTTGTTGGTGTGGCGGCTGTCGTGTTGCACGTTGGACTCGTCATCGCACAGCTGGAAGGCGCCTTGCCTCAGCCACACAAGCACAATCGCGATCTAATGTGGGTCACACCAGATCACACGCGATCTTGTATGACCCACATCACACCTTACCGATACGGATCATCCGGACGAGACAGTCCCTGCGGTACGCCGCTAGCCTCTGGCCGTTGTACCGCACCTCACGCCAGCCATCGCATGCTCGCCTGTCGGGGTTGCGGACCTTCAGCACCGCCAGCGCAAAGCTGGAGATGGAGGGATGAGTCACACCGGCGTACTGGATGGAGCCTGCATTTACGGTACACACGCATGCAGCACATGCGCTGACTCACTTGCAGTCCAGCCACAGCCATGCAGTACGCGAGCGCGGACAAGGACGGTGTGCGCACACCCTCACACTCTCACAACCCCACACATTTGCTGACGTGTCGAATGGTGAAGCCTGGTTGCAGTACCAACCGTGGTTGCAGTACCACACGTGGTTGCAGTACCAATCGTGGTTGCAGTACCAACCGTGGTTGCAGGCAGTACCACAGGTGGTTGCAGTACGACAGGCAGGACATGTGATGCGACTTCTCCCTCTCACCTGGATCAATCCATGATCCAGTAACGTGTGCTGGCCTCCATGCACACACAAGTCTGTGTTGTCTCATGCATAGCCTAACGCTCGAAATCGCACGTGCAGGACATGGCTGATTTCCCCAACCCGTAAACCCCCACAATGCCACCTGTACCTCCCCCTGCAAGTACCGCCTCGCTTGTAACTCACCATCCGGCATCACCTCCACCTCCACCTCATCCAGGTTGCCCACCGTCAGCAGCACCTTGCCGGGCGGCAGCAGCCGGTGGCCCACCACATCTCTGAAGCTGGGTACGTTGCGGTTGATCGAGCGCGCCGCAATCACCTCCTCAAGCTCCCGATCGCCCATGGGCTCGATGCCGGCCATAGGGTCCGGGCGCGCCGGCGTGGCGCTGCCGCTGCCGCGGATGGCCGCCGCGGCCGCCAGCGACGACGGGTTGCCGACGAGGCGCGGCGCCATGGCTTGCACCAGCGGGATCGGCTTGGCGCCCGCAGCAGAGCTGGCGCCGCCTTGCAGCACGCTGCGCCGGTTGCGTTCGTAGGGATGCTCCCGCTCGCGCCTTTGCTCGCGTAGCTCACCGCACCGCGCGCCCTCCCTAGACTTCTCACCACGCCTGCCGCCCGAGTAATTGGCGGCGTTGCAGTCGGGCTTCTTGGCATCAGCGGCGCTGTTGTTGGTTCCCTCGGTGCTATGCAGGCCGCTGCTTCCGCTTTTACCGTTGACACCCTTCATGCCTTCTTCCAAGTGCTCACTGCTACACGGTGCCTCGAAACGCTCGGCGGCCTTCGTAGCCTGAAGTGGAGTGCCTGGGGTAGAGCCCTCCGCCTCCGACATGTGATGGGAGATGGCGTACGGTGCGCAAGCTGCCCGCAGCCTCGCCAGCCGATGCAGCGCGCCGACGAACGCGCCGCCGCCTGCAGCGTCCTCGGCGGCAAACGCGGCTGCTCCCGCCGCGTTGCCGTGATTGCCGCTGCCGGCATCTCCACCACGGGGCCCGAGCAGAGCGCGCGTGCCGGTGCTGACCTCGCAGCTGCTGGCAGCGCGCAAGGCGCGAGGCATCAGCTCCATCAGGTTCCCAATGCTGACGGGGCTAGCGGCACGGGCCAGGTTCGTCTCCGAGCACGCATGTTTCAGCACGCGGCCGGCCAGATGCGGCCGAAGCATTGACGCCACCGCGGCGGCGGCGTTGTAGTGGATGGTGTGGCTGGGCGGTTTGCGGGGCGTGCGGATTGGCAGCGAATATGAACGCTGCAGCCAGGGTCGGCCGCCGCTGCTGCTGCCGCACATTTCCCTCCCACTCAGCTCGGCAGCAGCGGCAGCAGTGGCCATGGAGAGCGACGATGCCCTGCCAAAGTCGCCTTCGGCAGCCCACTCCGGAACCGCCGCTCCGAAACCAGCCGCAACTGGGCTGTGGCCGTCACCGAACACGTCACCGTCGTCCCTGTTATCGCTGTCTCCATAGCCGACCGCGTCTATGTCCATTCGCTGAGGGCCGGGGTAGGCGAGACTGTGTGGAGTCATAGTCTCCTCCTCGGTGGATGTCGGCGTGCTGCGCGGGGCGTCCACGCCGCCGGCCGCCGAGCGGCCGGCTGGGGTGGGACCGTCGTGCCGGCAGTCGCTTCCGTCAACGCTGCTACGCATTAAGGGGTTATGATCGCAGGAGAGGGTGGTGGCGGAGTTGCAGCTGAGGGCCGCTGCTGCAGCGGCAGCGGTAGCTGCGGCTGCTGCGATGGGTCCAGGGGCGGTTGCACCCGAGGAGGACATACCCGCAGCGCAACAGGACAGCGAGGAACCATCGCTGCCAGCGTGTGCCCCTGCCACTCCGCATTCGTCCGACGAGATGGCGCGCTGGCCTGCACGGCAAGCGGTATATATGTGTGTGTGCAAGGGTGAGGCACCGCCAACCGTCGCACAGATGGGCGAATGACCTACTGTCCAACACTTGCGGTGGTGGCCGGAGCAGCCGGACGATGACACGCACGCAGGCATGCTTCTGCATGCTGTGCCGGTAAAGGTTTGTACATGGAAGTCTCGGACAATTGCCAGCACGCATTGCGCTGTTCGTGCATGCACGCTTTACAAGCGACAAACAAGCAAGGGTCCGTATACAGGTTTCTACTGGTTTGGTTCATCTGTATTGCTTGAGAAATGATACTGGCTGGTGTTGCAATGCCAGGGGAGGTCACAGCCACTGTACGAGACCCCTGTCGACAACAGTGTTGAGTCCATTCCAATATTTCCAAAACGTACGTGGGAGGTCGACTGGAGGGCTGCACACAACGTGCGCAGTGGCAATTCCGTTGCTGTGGTCCTTAGCTGCAGCGAGGAGGTTTTCGCAGAACAGGAAAGGGGCAAGGTCTTCGATGCCTCTCGGCCTGGCGCCGAGGTTGTGACAGCTGAATGAGCAGAAACGCGTTGCTGCTGTGGTCGCCACCAGCTGCTGCAGGCGGGTGCCCAGACCCGAAGCAGCCCTGTTATTTGCCTCAGCAGCCAGGAATGCTGCTTTGCGGTTCAGGGCTGGAGCGAGTCCTTTTGAGCTGGGTCCTTCAAAGCCCTGGTACGCTACCTTTAAGTAGTCCGCTCGACCATAGGCAACACCTGCTCTGAGGGGGCTAAAGGAAGCTGCAGCCAGTGGTGTTGCTGTGGCAGGCGAGCCCTGCTCGGCGTCAGCAAATGTGTAGTTGTTGCCGCGCATGACCCTGCTTTCCTGCTGTGCGTTGCACATGGGTGAGCCAGCTGCACTGCTGCTGCTGTCCAAATCCGCCTGTCTCAGACGCATGCCTGGGAGCTGCGCGAAGCACTCTGAGTCGAGGAGAGGCAGATTGTCGAGGACAAGGTCGCTATCCGCCAAAAGTAGCTCGTCCATGTGCGAAACGCCGTCATCCTCGTTGCCATCGTGGAAGAATATGGAAGTATGGTCTGTCAACAAGGCACCCAGTCCAGAGCCACAGAAACTGCTGCTTTCAGAGTCTCTGCTTAGGCCCACCGTGGCCGCCGAGGCGTGCATGTGGGGCTTGCAAGCGATGGAAGCAGAGGGCGCAAAACTCTTGTCAGCATCCTTCTGCTCTGGTAGGTTGCAATAAGGTGGCACTGCGCCGGGAAGACCTGCAAGCGGTTGAGGGTGGCTGAGGTTTGTGCGCCAGGAAGTGGAATACGCACTGAATCCGTGTGACAGGACCGAGGCAGCAGGGAACTCTGCGGGACTCCAGCCACAGCTTTGTTGAGAACCTGGCTGAATCATAGTGCAAAGCTGACCCCTTGCTTTCAGTGTTGTCGGGGTGTCTTCCCACCGGTCTGTGCAAAGTGAAGGACTCCGGACTTTGTCCTGTGCGTGAGAACAGCAAAGGCAGCGCCCGAAAGCAAGACGTCATTTCGCGAGAGAGCAAGCTTCATGGCTTGCTTGGCGTGGCCTCCGGAAGGACACACCCGCGAAGAAGAGCGTGGCCCGGGGTTTACAACCGGTGGGCGAACGTTCGCGAGGTGGGGCTATGCCATCCTGGTTTGAGCTGCGAGCATCAGAGGGCTGTGGCACTTCAAGGTCTAGGTTACGTGCAGCAGGGCGAGGTCAAACGGCTATGGTGACTGGTTGTGCGTTTCGAAGGGTTTAATGCCCACAGGGGCCCACGAGGATTTCTGCCACTGCGCCTTCTCTCATCAAGCTCAGGCAGGCGACACTATAGTTTCCCTAAGCACGCACGAATGCATGTGCATGGAGTCTCAAACCACGAGGACGGAGAAAGGGGCGCTGTAGCCCTAGCTCAACGTTAAATGACCGAGTCCAAGCAAAGGCATGATACCAAACACGTCGCGCGCGCGTGGGACTTCACTTTATATGTTTGAATAGCGGCGTTGGTCAAGAGGTTGCCAACCTGCTCAAGGACGGACGCTTCAGCGGTGCCAGCGCGCCAGGGCTTGACGTGGGCTTGAACGTGCCTGCAATACAGTAGAATGGAAGGTCGGTCAAACACAACGAAGGTCAAGCGGGACCATATTGAAGCGCAAAGCCAGCCCTGCAACACCAACACAGCAAGGCAGCGTCGCCACAGTCGCTGGTGCCTCGAGAGGAAATGGGCGGAATCATCGCTCACCGAAGCAGGAACGGTGCCCGGTGACCCAGTCAGGCAGTTCAGTCTGCCGGGGGCTGTAGCGCGGGCTGCGGCGTTGGTTAAAACCGTCGTTGCTGTATGCATCCCTCGCGCTCAGGGCAACGCCAATGAAGAGAAAGGCTGCACAACATGACACCGAAGAATGCAGCACTGCAACATGCAAAAATTATTGAGTATATGCGCACGCCGAACAATGTCAAGCTTCTGGGGGTGTTATGATGACCCTGCGGATGGTGTGTGAGTGTGATATCATGTGGGGACTGGGTCCTTGAAAACCTACCTTGAAGTGAGCTGTGGGATCGGTGGATGTTGTGGGGTGACAAACAGACTGTGGCAGACCTTTTCACCTTAAAACCCGTTCACTACACAGCCCGCTACTGTATGTCTTGCTTGTAGGCAGGAGCTGGGCGTCAGGAGCCCTAGTTCGCACTCAGGAACGCCCCGCAACACAACCACGCAACATGACGTCAGCACACTGTTGATAGACAACGGTTGACGTCTTGCTGGGGCGGCTACACCTTGTGAACCGTTGTAGCCTGGAATGCCCTGAAAAATAATTTAGAGTTATGAAGTATGCACCAGGTTGAGGGTATGCAGGTAGACATGTACGCCTCCCTTGCACGTCCACACTTATTGTGAAGGTGAAACTGTCACAGCCAGCAGAGCGTGAAGCCCATAATGGCACAAACTCAAGACCATACCATGCCACGAACGAACTACATTCAAGCTGGGCTAGTGGTTCTCAGTACCAAATCGCAGGGCATATTTTATGGTGTGTGAACCCAGGGCATGCAGGGTTGCTTGGGCACCGGGCACCACAGGAATAACGGTTCCCGGAAGACGCTTATCACGTCTCCTCCGGTGCTGTAAGCATGCATCAACAAGCTTGTAAAACCGGCTGATGTTGGACACGTACATCACATAGGATTATCATGGCAGTAAATTATTCCACCAGCTGATGCACGAATGACGCGGGTGTGAAGGCAACGCCAGGGACGCGTACACCGGTGGCTGGCAAACACGTTTGAGGGACATCGAGTCTGCGGTCCTTTGCATACACAAAGCAACATGTATGCTCCTTTCCAGCTCCAACGGTCATCATGGCGTCTGCCTTCATCAGAAGGACACACGTACAGCGTCATCATGCCACGTGCCCCAGCTCCTGTTGGGCTCTGCTTGAACAAACAAGCACTGGCGTCAACGTGTTCACAGCCGCCTTGGCTTACCCTGCAAGCGTGTAATATGCAAGGACTGGTTCAAGACGCTGCCGCTACTTTCCACGCCCATCGAACAGTCCTGTACGAACTGCAAATCCTGCACTGCAACCACTGCAGTGCAAGTGCGAGGTGCTGCAGGCCGCCCAGCATGTTACACTCTGGTCTTCACGCACGCCCTTCCTCAAACACAGCAGGGACTTCAAGTTCCAGGCGTCCCTCTCCCCTAATCCCTACCGCTGCGCACTTGTGCTGCACGCATGACGCATGAGTGACGAACACAAGCTGGCTGCATATGTACACTTGCGTGTGCTGTGTGGTTTGCAATGCTGCCAGGTGGTCCACGGTGCGCAACCGGACCATCACACGCACGCATGGAATCACACTGCACAGCCCCATGCACGCACGGAATCACACTGCATAGCCCCACGGGTGCCTCTTCTGACACATGCGCACACCGCACCATGCTCGCATTGCCGCACTGCAGTACCGCCATTTGCAGTACGCATGCTGTGCACAGGCCACACCAATGTGAACCGGCGCATGCATGCCCACACATGACACACGTTGACATATGTGCTCGGTCCGTACACAGTGCACGCACGCAGAGGGGCCGAGTACCAGTGCGCCTGCCCCGGCAGAGGCAACAGTGTCCCATCCCGTATCAGTCCATTGCCTCCCAATACCCTTCCCCCTCCCTGGCCTCCACGCTCCTACTCTGCGCGGTGCCCTTCACGGGCAGCACAGGCGGTACACCAGTGTGCGCGTCGACGTCGCAGCAGCCGGGTCCTGCGGTTGCTGCTGCCTCCTGCGACTTCAACTTCGTTAGCTGCTGCTGCGGCGGCGGCTGCTGCTTCTCAACCTCCCCCAGCAGCTCTCGCAGCTGGCCCGCCAGCGCCGCCGCTGCATTGCCACCCACCCCACCACCCACACCGACAGCCGCCGCTGCCGATGACGCCGATGCAATGTCGCACACGCCCAGCCCTGCGCGTGCGGCGGCCGCAGCCTCCTCCCTCTTGCCCAGCGCAGCCAGCGCCTGGCCCTTGCGCAGGAGCGCCTTGGCGGCCGCTGCCGGCAGCAGCGCGCCTTTCTGCAGGCCCATGTACTGCTCCTGCTCCTGTTCTTGCGCCTCATAGGGGGCCCAGGACGGGCTTACCACGCCGGGCGGCGCAAGGTCTACGGCCAGCAGGCCCAGTGCCGAGTCGCAATCCAATACGGCCGCCTCGTAGTGGCGTGAGAGCGCGTGGGCCGGGTCGGCGGCGAAGTCCGTGCCCTCCAGCAGCCCG
Source organism: Chlamydomonas asymmetrica (assembly GCA_001662385.1). Taxonomy (NCBI): domain Eukaryota; kingdom Viridiplantae; phylum Chlorophyta; class Chlorophyceae; order Chlamydomonadales; family Chlamydomonadaceae; genus Chlamydomonas; species Chlamydomonas asymmetrica. The sequence goes on from BDDA01000784.1 coordinate 13,116, forward strand.
CAGTCGTCGGAGTGCACTGCGGCGCGCGCAGAGACGAGCAACACAAGCAGCGCATGAGGGGAGGTAGAGGTCGGTGCACTGCCAAGACGTGACGGACTAATAACAGCAACTGTAAGGTGTAGGTGTTGGGTCAACGGAAAAGTTACACGCACGGCAACGACACCGTGGTTCAATGCTCCTGCATGCGGTGCAACTGCACAAGGAGGCACACGCCATGCGGGGTTCCTACATCCTACAGCATCTCAAACCCTTAACCCTAAACCACAGCTCAACAGCCTTTTCGCCTCAGCTGCGTGCAACGAAATGCGGTTTCAGTGCCGTGGCACCATAACAGCAAACAGAGCGGACCGCCCTGCTGCATTGCCAGCTGAGTGCGCTGGCCCCGAGCCCCCACTCCTCAGCCTCGTTGACCGCTCGACTCACATGCCGCCAACGCGTCCGGCTGCTGCTTGGCCCTGGCCAGGTATGCGGCAGCGCGGTTGGTGTGGTAGGTGGCGCGGCGTGGCGCCTCATCCAGCAGCCGCGCGGCCGGCACGGGCGCCTCCAGCGCCGCGCTGTAGTGGCGGATGGCAGATGTGAAGTCGCCGCGCCTGCATGCGCCACCACACCACACGCCAACAGCACAACATACAGATTTACTCACTGCAGTAGTATCGTCGCGCACAAGGAACGCCGCACACCCCACACCACCACAATGCCGCACACGCCAGCGGCAAATCACACATGAAGCGGCACGAACAAAGGAGCCATAGACTTTGCACAGCTATAGCACGGAAAGGGTAGCGCGCTCGCCACGCTCGCCACAGCAACAGGCATGCCACACTGTATTCGGCTCGACAAAGTTGTGTGCAGATTCGCAGCTCGGGATTCCCAGGATGAGGTTGTGAGGCGTGGTGTCGGTGGCAGCGATATCGATTTATGACACACCACCAGCGTGTGCTCACGACTCACTTGTAGGCGCTGTTGCCCAGCTCCTTCAGCGCCTCTGCCTCGTTGCCGTCATCGCCAGCGCCCGCTGCACCCGCTGCGTCATCACTGCCGGCAGCCTGGTGGTTGATGTCCGTACGGTCAGCTACCACTGCTGTGCTGGCGCCCGCGTCGTCATCGGCATCATCATACGCCTGCACCACAGACCACAGCGTGCGGCAGTGCGCTGTGCCTCAGCATGGTGCGGCTGTGTGCAATTGTACGATGTCTCTTTGGGCGGGCCAGGATTGCATTGCGCATGTGTGGGGTCACACCGCATGGCCCCCCGCGAACCTTCTGACGGCAACGAGGCTGAAGGTTCGCATCGAGGCTGAAGGTTCGGATCGAGGCTGAAGGCCGGTTCTGAAGGTTCGGATCGAGGCTGAAGGTTCGCATCGAGGCATTGGAACCCAAAGGAGAGAAGCAGGCGCGTATGCTGCAGGCACCGGGCGCAAACCATGCAAAACGGCGCAGACCGGGACGCACGGGGGCACGCGCTGTGCGGGCAGGACCTGAACATGACCTGGATAGATGCGGCATGAATGCACACCCAAGTGTCACGCCTCACAGCGTCACGGCCAACAGAGTCACGGCCTGCCCACCTGCACACCGCCCGCCAGTGCTCCTGTTGCCAAGCTCTGGCCGGCCCCTGCCGCTGCGCCCGTGTCGGCCGCCGGGAACCTGCTCAAATGGAGTGTGCCGTCATGTATGGGAAAATGGAGGCAGACAGAGAAGAAGGTTGCATAAGCAGGGCGAGGGCAGGAAATACACATGTGAAGCTTTTTCATCAAGGCCAACACTCCCTTCCGCATAAGGATTGGCTTGGGATGATGGCACAGCACGTGCTCACTGCTGGGGAACAGCCAGGGGTGTGGTGGGAGGGAGGATGCGCGGAAGGAGCGGCGGATGCATGCCGGCACACCGCACCATGCGTCACGGACACCCACAACCACAAGCTGCAAGTCTGCATGCAGCCGCGTCAGGGGATTGCCTCGCCCGGTTGCCCGGCAGGAGCAAGCAATGCGCAGCCAACAGCAACGTGCTGTATGCTGCTGCCTCACCTGCTGAAATCCTCGTACAGCTGCTTAGCCAGCTGCAGCTCCTCCGGTTCAACGCCGCCGCCGTCGCTGCCATCCACCCCGCCGCCACCGCCAGCGCTGCTGGGAACCCCTGCGGCACCCTCCTGCGGCTGACCCCACGTCCGCAAGCGTTCCAGCAGCGGAGCGCTCAGCCGCAGCGCACGCGCCTGCACCCGCGCGCCCGCACGGGCGGTCATATGAACAGCAAGAACGAAAACCGGAGAAATGACACCATGAGGAAACGAGCCGTGCGCGGTAACCCAGTCAGTCATGTTGAGTTTTGCACCATGTCGTCTTGCTTGTCCGCTAGCTCACCGCCCACCGCGCATGACGCCAAGCAAGTTTGGATGTATGGGCACAGCAACAGTGCATGCAAGTCTGATGCGATCAGCACAGTGTACACGTGGCCCGCAAGATGCAAACAATGAAACAAAGATACAGGGAGCATAATCAGCATGTCACCGAATGGCTGCGTGCCCTCCGCACGGGATTGCTGCGGAATTGCTGCGGAATGTCCGAGGTGCGCTAGCTGCCGCACATGCCGCGCCGGCTGGCACTCACCCGCGTGAAGTGGAGGCGCAGCCAGGAGACGTAGAAGGCGAAGAGGCGCAGCGCCATCAGCGACGACCCGGGGAACGTCCCGGGCGGCGCATGTTGCATCAAATTGTCCAGGAAGGGACCGCTCACGCCCAGTTCGTACCTGCAAGTGGAGGTTCGCAACGTGGGCAATGGATCGCAGTAGTGTCAAACCTGCGCTGCCTGCCAGACCCAGCCAGGTTTGCTCTGCATGGTATGGGCAGTGGGTTGCCGCCTCCCTGAAGGAGGCCCGCACAGCCACACCCATCGCCCGCACTATGCTTCCTTCCTTGATGCCTACGCGGTGTGCGCCGTGCGGCCTGTGTAGAAACTTAACTTGACATAACTCCCAGTTTTCCTCCCTCGGCATCCGCTCCGTCACACGACAATCACCTACGCTTAACTGTGCGACGCTGCCGTACGTTATCAGTATCGGATGGGCGGTACGCCATTCCCCACCCGATGCATGGCCAGGCATGCACGCACGCGCACATGGCAAGCGATGCTTAGTGGCCAACGGCTCTCACATGCGGCGCCACACGCGTGCGTAGGGCCCGCGCTTGGGGCCAAGCCCATCCTGCGACGCAGGCAGGTCGTGCCAGGGGAAGAGCTCCTCGTCGGTCATGGACACTAGCACCGACATCGCCTGGGACGCCACGTACAGGTTGCTGTGACGCAACGCAGCTGCCAGAACCCTACGCGCAGTCCAAGGCAGCGCACCAGGGCATGCTTGCCGTCGGGTTTTGCTCCTGTTCACGCTCGTTTGGGGTGTGTTGTTAAGCAGGCGACCGGCTTATCAGGGGTGGGCAGAACCGAAAGAGCAGGAGGATGAATCTGTATGCGTCATGCTCGTCCTGCTTCACAGTAAAACACTCACTCACTGGAGGCCTCCCTCCTCCACGAACGGCTGCACTAAGCGCCACTCGCGGCAGTGCGACAGGTACAACGGCGCCAGAGCCGAGACCTGCACCTTGAACTGTGGATGATCCTCACCAGACCCTGCCAAAGCAGGATTTGGTGAAGTACTCTTAAAAACGAATCGGGCCTGTCAGTTCTTGGGCACGAAGGTGGCACTCTAGCTGCCGGCGTCGCTGTTGCTTGCACGGCAGTCCTCCACACCGCCTTCTTACACATTGTATTCATGCTTTCGTTCATTTCTGATACGTGTTATCCATGCTTTCTTTCCATTTCCAGTAGGCCTTGTCCAGGCTACACTTTGCACATGCCACATGGCGGTGCAAAACTATCAACACGCACCTGCAGGAGGCATCGCTAACAGCGTCGGGTACAAGCGCATATCCTCCTCGCTCGGATAAAATAGTAGCTGGCGTGCCTGGGTTGGAGCAGAAGACACAGTTTGCCACTAAGCACCACGCCATGGTTGACTGCGAGAACAGACATTTCGTCTGCTTGACATACTCTTGACGCAACGCAGCACACACAAACCCAAGAGTTATCCCAAGCTAGCAAGGAGCTTTGTGTTAGGTCCCAAAGCTCATTGCCTTGACCGACCAAGCGCATGGTTTCGGCCATTCACACCATGTGTCTATCCCTGTTACGACGCCGAAACTGATAGGAGCAATTTGCAGGGTAGATAGTTTTAACACACCTTTGTGACGGGCACAGAGCGCTGGAGGCAGGCTTCCAGCTCCGCGATGGGAGGTCTCGCGTGGCGTTTGCTCAGCCCTGCCATCATTTGCTCCACGACTTCCGAGGGCAACTCTGCCTTGATGCCGTCAAGGAATCGGATGAACTGTGCATCCTCAGCTGCAGTATCTGCTGGTTGCGTTCCTGCCATCTGTTCAGTCTGCACCCGCCCCGCTTGCGGTGTAAAGTCCTGTGGACCACTGAACTTCCACCTTGCTACTGTGTCTGTAACTGTATGCGCACGTATGGTCTGATCACGGCAAGTTGGTGCTCGACTGTATCTCGACACTGCTCTGCACTATGTGTTGTCATCAAACAGGCAGACTGTCGGCTGTCCAGGGTCATGTGCATGAGTGCAATGCACATGTAGACGTGCGCTGTCGTGAAATTGGTTGGCACATGGTGATTGGTGTCACCCCGAATAGCCCCTATGTTTTGAGTAGTCCGACGCGCCGCACCACCTTGTGGACAGTTGCGGCGCCGTCAAGAGCCAACGGTATGCTGCCAGCCTGCAAGGCGCGTTGATATAGTAATCTGCATAGCCACGATGTGCAGAGCTTTCCAAAGTGCAGTGTCTGCCCTCAAAAAGGAGAGTTGCATTCCAGTGTACTGCACTGGAGGGACGAGCAATCCAGGTTCTAAAGAGCACTTGTTCTGGTCCGCGCGCATTCACGGTCTAAACTCTTCCGCAAGTCGTAGATCCTAAGGATCTTTTACGCAACAGTCCCACTTGAGTCGGTGCTGCAGTGTTTGCCTTTCTCTCCGAGCGTCACCAGCACGCAGACAAAATGCAGATGCTCAACAAGCAGGTTGCTGGCCCCAAGGCCTTCACCTCGCAGCGCCCCACCCGCTCCACGGTGGTCGTGCGTGCCCAGGCAGCTGCCACTGCTGCCCCGGCGCTGAACACCACGCGCTCTGAGCAGGTGCGGGCTCCGCATTTGTCTTGCTGATGGTGCCCAAACCCATATCGCGGTCATCGTGCTCAACACGCTGCAATCTTTGTGCGCAACAGATTTTCAAGGAGGCTCAGGAGCTGCTGCCCGGCGGTGTCAACTCCCCTGTGCGTGCGTTCAAGTCCGTGGGTGGGCAGCCCATCATCTTCGACCACGTCAAGGGTGCTCATTGCTTTGACGTCGATGGAAACAAGTACATCGATTATGTTGGCTCTTGGGGCCCGGCCATCGTTGGCCACGCCAACGACGAGGTTAACGACGCGCTGAAGAAGCAGATCGAGAAGGGTACCAGCTTTGGTGCCCCCTGCGAGCTTGAGGTGAGAGCAAAAGACTTGGGTTTGAGGTTGCCTGCTGAGCAAGAGCAAGACCAGAAACAATTCTACACGAACACGGCCCCTGGCTTGTGCATCCTAGGAACCTTGCCCATGGAACGTTCCTGTACAGCTGTATGCAAACACCAGTGTTGAGCGTGCCTCCTGCCTATGCAAATAGCTGCAACGTCCCTCGCAAGCGCCAAACGCTGGCGTCTGTACCCGGAACCCCTACCGCTTCTCACCTTGCACAACTGGTTACTCGTATGTCTTGTTGCTGCAGAACGTCCTGGCCAAGCTGGTCATTGCGCGCGTGCCCTCCGTCGAGATGGTCCGCTTTGTCAGCTCAGGCACGGAGGCATGCCTGTCAGTCCTGCGCCTCATGCGCGCCTACACCGGCCGCGAGAAGATCATTAAGTTCGTGGGCTGCTACCACGGACACGCTGACTCTTTCTTGGTCAAGGCTGGCTCCGGAGTGATCACCCTGGGCCTGCCTGACTCGCCCGGCGTGCCCAAGTCCACCGCCGCCGCGACCCTCACCGCCACCTACAACGACCTGGAGGCCGTCAAGGCCCTGTTTGCGGCCAACAAGGGTGAGATTGCCGGTGTGATCCTGGAGCCCGTGGTCGGCAACTCCGGCTTCATCGTCCCTACCCAGGAGTTCCTGCAGGTGCGCTTTGGGCGCCTTTGCCCGCATCGGGCGGGCATATCCGCTGGCTGCCTGGGGTCTGTCTGTGAGCATGAACGGTTGATTTCGCCAAGTACGTTATGTTGTGGGGTGAGCGTGAGTATGCGCGTGTGCGCGCGCACGCCCACAGGTGCGCTTCAGGGCTGCGAGCAGGCGAGCATAAAGCATACGGCTGTGTTTCAAGCCCCCATGCGTGGCTGGTGTTCCAAAGGCCGCCTCGTGTTTATGTCTTGGATGCATGTTGGTGCCGTACAGGGTCTGCGTGATATCACCACCCAGGAAGGCGCCCTGCTGTGCTTTGATGAGGTCATGACCGGCTTCCGCATTGCCAAGGTGCGTGACAACAGCTTGTCACATTCGCATGCATGGGCCTTGGTCCGAATCACACGCGGACAGCTTAAGCATGCAGAACTTGTCTTGGCTGTTTGACAGCCGTAAGCGGCTTAGCGGTCAGATTTGGCGCATGCATAAACTGTTTTCGCTGTGGGCTGCCGTATGCGACAAGACAATGGAGCTCGCAGCCCTGGCGCCATGCCGCAGGCAGCAAGCTGTATGCTTTGGTTGGTGCTGCCGCAAGTGGGCTCGAGCACACACGTAACAAATTTGCGACAGAAGGTACACCTGGCTGGCAACTCAGCATGTGGTGTGCTTTGCAAACGGGCAGCTGCTGAACTGACAACATGAAAGTGGGTCTGGGTCGTCCTCGCATGTGGGTCACCACTGCAGCCACAGCATAGTTTCGGGGCACCTCCGCTGAAGCCTGCACTGCCCCGGGTGGTCATTTGCATGTGTGTGACGCAGGGCTGCGCCCAGGAGTACTTTGGCATCACGCCCGACCTGACCACCATGGGCAAGGTGATCGGCGGCGGCCTGCCGGTGGGCGCGTACGGCGGCAAGAAGGAGATCATGAAGATGGTGGCGCCCGCCGGCCCCATGTACCAGGCCGGCACCCTCTCGGGCAACCCCCTGGCCATGACCGCCGGTGAGGCTAACTCTGCGCAGCTTGGATGCATGAATAACCTGTTTCGTAACAGCAGCGCGTCGACGCACAGTTGCACCGTTGGCAAAGTGCCACTGTGCCAGGGACAGGCCTGGCTGAAATTGGCAGAAGCGCTTGACAAGGCAAGGTTGGGACTGTGCAGCTGCCGTGTGTATAAGGTGCTTAGGTGGCGGTGTTGGCGCGTTGTCAATGGGTTTGTTGTGCAAGGAATGAGTGTCTGGCGACAGCTGGTTGGTGCCAGCAGGCAGCGTAGCACAAGCACCTGTTCAGCAGCTGTCCTTATGACGCAGCATGCACCAGGATGCTAGCCCCATCGGTGCCCAAAAGCCAATTCGGGCAAGCATGCGTGGCGCGCTGAATCACCACATCCACTCACATGTGGCAACAGGCGCAAACACATTGCATTTGGTGGTAATCTCATCGCATGTTTAAGCATATGTGTGTTCTTTGCTGGTGTGGGGCCATGCAGTGCGTGTGCGGTTGAGGTGAAAACTGCACTTGACGATGGCGAGGTGGCTGGGCTGATCTTGCGGCTGCTGCAACATGAATGGCAGGCTGATGGTCGTCCCAAACAGTAGTATACTAAGCGTCTGTACATGTGTGCATGTGTGTGTGCTCACGTGTGTAGGCATCAAGACGCTGGAGATCCTGGACCGCCCCGGCAGCTACGAGCACCTGGACAGGGTGACCAAGAAGCTGATTGAGGGCATCCTGGCGGCGGGCAAGGAGACCGGACACGACATCTGCGGTGGCCACATCAGCGGTGAGCAGGCGGGCTCAGAGCAGCAGCGGTACAGCCAACGGGCGTGGGCGAGCTGTCACGGCACGGCATACACCAGTGACCAATGCACAGCCCAAGTGCACAATAGCATGTATGGCCGCGTCCGAGCTTGGCCGTCATTCGCATGTGGGGATCAGCCTCGTGCAGATCACGACTTGGGGATCGTAAGCATGCTACCGTGTAACACGGTGGGGAGACACCGCTGCCCTGCTGGGCGCCAGCGATTGACATAGCGGGCAGGTCGTGGTGGCTGCGTGGCTGCGACATGCACCGGACCTGCGGGAGCATGGCACAGCAGCATGGAGCTGTGGACCATTCTCTGACGATGTCACAGTCTCACTCGCACCATGCGCTTGCTACCATGTGCGTGGCTGATGACTTGATGTGGGGCTGAGCCACAGGGTATATCACCCCGTGTAACACCACACTCCGCTGCTGTGTGTGTGCCCGGCGCAGGCATGTTCGGGTTCTTCTTCTGCAAGGGGCCCGTGACGTCGTTTGAGGAGGCGCTGGCAGCCGACACGGCCAAGTTCGGACGCTTCCACCGCGGCATGCTGGAGGAGGGCGTGTACCTGGCGCCCAGCCAGTTCGAGGCCGGCTTCACCTCGCTCGCGCACACGGACGCCGACATCGAGCGCACGATCGAGGCCGCTCGCCGCGTCCTGAAGCGCATCTAAGCGGCTCGCTCGCCTTCGCCTCGCGCCGAGCTGTGTGTCCACAGCTTGGCGCTTAGCTGCAGCACCCGCCCACCAGCGCCCCCCACCGCCGCACCTGACCCCCCCGCCTGTCCTGTGGCCCAACCGGTCCTTAGGCAATCACATCCCCTGCATCCCCCGATCCCCAAGCCATGCTGATTCGAACCGGGCCCGCGCGTGGCAGTTGCTGCCCATCATGCGCGCTGAGCCGCTGCAGCAGCAGCCAGCAGCCCGTATTTTCCTCTTGCCGCATATTTGAAACGCTTCCGCAGGTTGGATGCTTTCCCCATGCTTGACGCTGCTTTGCATGCACTGGACAGACGCTTACGGAATGTCAACCGTTTTAGGTGTATTAGATAGGTTACATTGGCCTGCTGGATGTTGCTGATGTGCTTGCTTATGTGTTGACACATGCAGCAGCAAACCGGCCCCAACCCTCCCATGACCCTCCTAGGTAGGCTTATTCCTGCATCGTAGCATGCTGCATAAGAGGGGGTGTGTGAGCAAAGCGCTGCACTGCACGCAGGGACCGCGGCTTTGCTGGACAGGCTGCAATGCCTTCCACGCACCAAGATGCATCAGGCGCATCTTTCTACAGCTCAAAATGGGGCACCCACGCTCAGAGTCCCTGTAATTACCCTGCCTTCATCCACTACCCCGTCTTTGTGCAATGCGGCCTGTGGCGGGTAAGACACGCCACAAGATGGGCATGGCTGCAGGCATCGACGAGGGCGGGCCCTTCAAGATCTGCTGGTGTGTATTGGCAAGTGCATGTGGGAGGACCGAGGAACGCCGCGATAGCACACACTGATCAGCCAGGGAATGGGGGCAGCTCTGTCACAACAACGTCAAACCAGGATTGGCCAGAGACGGAATCAGGTGACCGAGCATCACCCAACCTTGCATGGAGTTAATTGGAAACCTGCGATGCTGCTGCATCGTCACAGCACTGCACCTTCGGTCCCGGTCTCCCCACTGCCCACAACCCAAAGCATGAAGTTGTGAACACCCGAAGCGGTTGGCTGGGCATTTGGCCTTGCCGTTAGGCAAGTGATCAGTTTGTACCTAACATTGCTGGCACCATCACAGATTGCAATCACCTGGTGCTCGCTGCTCAGTGCCTGCTTCCCAGTGTGGACTCTACGCCTGCACTGCAAGCTGCAGTGCACCAAAGTCATCCACAATGGCTTTTGAGGCCACCGGATGTAGAGACAATTGGTCAATTATGCTCGCAATGCTAGATTCAACCATGATGGCCCATGCGCACCCGCCATGCTCAACCGCGGATTGTACCACACGCCTCGACCAGCCTCAGCCCTCCCTTGACTTGTTCACACGCTGCTCGACTCTCTCACTATCTTAGCCTCGCATTCACGCATACGGCCTCAACCAGCCTCTCCTCGCCTCCTCCGACTCCTGTGCACCACCAGTCAGCATCAGATGCTATAATCATGTGTGCTGGAGAGACGGGTGTGTTTAGGAGGTCGGTTGCTCCACGTCAGTCGCTCTTGGCGGCGGTGGCGGCGAAGGCCAGCGCGGTGACGCTCAGGTATGCCGCCAGCAGCTGAGCGCCCAGCAGCGCTAGCACAACCCACCTGCATGCACATGCGCGCGAGGGAGGGAGGCAGAGAGGGAGCGACAGTGCGCAAGCAGCTCTTGAGTCGTCACGCAAAAGAGGGTAACACCAGGCTGCGGTCAGGTGCTGCCGTGCTTTGCCTGCTGTGCTGCCAGCGTGGTGGGCTATTTGCGCTCCTGTTATCTCGCGCGCTGCCCCATTGCATGCACGCGGCTGCCGCGTTGGGTGTCCTAACTCACTGTCCGTGTCAAAAACCGATGCCAAGCGCTGACAAATGCGATCAGCGCAAGCACACCCCTAAAGTGGTCGTTCATACGCCCGCGGCACATTGCTCTGCACAACAGATCACAATGCACAGCCGCGCACAACACACACGTGTTGTCGTCCACTGTGCGCACCTCAGCGTGCCATACCCTGCCAGATCCGCAAGGCAATGGGCTGGCAGGTCCTCGAGCGCAGCACCCAGCGAGGAGCTGCAGGGGAAAGGGGAAGGGAAAAGAGGAAGGGGAAAGATCCGCCAGCACAGGTTCAGGTATATGCGGTTGGTGCATTCTGGCCAAGGCCGACACACCCTTGTGAATCAGGACAGGCACTGCTCACAGAAGCCAACCAGCAAAAGTATCACACGCACACACATTAAACACATTGTGGCACAATGATTGTGCTGTACTGTCAGCATAAAGTTAGTGCTTTGCGTGCTGTGACACCCTGCCATAGTGAACGGAAGGACGTTGCAGCAGCCACAGCAACTTGCGCAGCAGGGGCTTCATCAGCATATACAGTGGATTGATTGCAGAGCGTGCACGTGATACCTGGTGAGCGAGCGATCGTACCAATACGAAGACAGAGTCACCGTATTGGCCATACCTGAACGTGTGCGTATGCGAGTGGTTCTCATACGTCCCGATGAAACGCGTCTGCGCAGCATGACCGGGCGCGTCGGCAAGCACAGTCGGCACATCACAGGGCACATCAGTGGTTTGTTCAGCGCGGAGCGCATGGGTATGGAAAACAGCATGTGCCAGCCACAAATGCACCCATGCACGGGATGCATGAACGACTTTTGGGAGATCGCCAATCTCACAGTAGGTGCACGCAAAACGATGCCAAGATGCCCAAGTCAGCCAGTTAAAGTCAAGTCAGCCAGAAAGCCTCACCCTCATGTAGTGCACGTACACACCAAGCATTCATGCTTTCAGGCACCGCACGCTCCGCAATGCACCGCACGCTCTGCAACCAATCCGGTACACATTCCAAACCCAAAATCGCACTCGCACCTCGAAATCGCGGCGCGCCGCCTCCTTGCGCGCGTGCCCCGCGTGGATGCTCTCCACCATGGGCGCTGCGGCCTGCAGGACGGCCGCGTGGTAGTGGCCGGGGCCCTGCGCCATGCGGTCGAATGCCGCGCGCGTCTTGTCCAGGGAGGAGCGCTCATGCGCCAGGCGGCTGTGGCTCGCGTCTGGCCAGTAACAGCAGCCGCAAAACGAGTGTACACATGCTACACATTGTACTGTACGAACGAAGCGCGCAACACTGGGCGGGGCACAGCATCACATGGTTGCCCACAGCAGAATGGGCAGGAACAATGTCTGCCTCACATAGTGGACAACAGAGAGAATCGACCTGCGCATGTTCATCGGTATGTGGACACCGTACCGTGGCATATCGGTCAGGATTTTTACTCGCTGATTTTGATTGATGTTACGGTGTGGGTTGCAGGTATATTGATCGGCTGCATGCACCTCACTCACCCGCGTGCCCGTGAGCTCCTTCCATCAAGGCCTCCAGAATGATCTCGTACTCCTCATAGCTCAGGCCACCGCCACCGCCTGCAGTACCATCTGTACTGCCTGTACCGCCTGTATTGCTGGCCTGCAGGATGGGTGAGGTGTGGGTGTCGGGCTGTGCCTTGGAGTCCATGTAGCGCGCTACAGCGTCCACCTGGGGCAGGGCACAGCATGGTACATACACTGCTGACACTGAGAAGTAGGTGTCATCATTACCGTGTTTGTTGCTATCTACACTTGGCCAGACACCCAGAGCCCCAGGGCCGCCCTCAAGCGGGGTTCAGAGAGGCCACGCATGCATGGGAGGGAATGTGTGTGTGTGTGTGGGTGGGGAGGATGGTGGCAGGATTAGGCAACTATGCACGTCAGGACGCAATGCTGATGCATTTCCGGATGGTGCTCCCATTGCGTTTGTCGGCTTGTCGGCTTGTATCGATGCATCCATTATCGATCCCGTATCCCCATGTGAAGGGTGCTGTCCCCCATGTGCTCGACACAATGATGCCCAGGTGTGCAAAGCAGTACTTATTTTGCCTGCTTGGTCAACCACTCACCGCCTCCACGCGCTTCTGCAGCGCCCACATCTGCTGCTCAATCGCACGCTTCTCCTCCGCAGCCTTGTTGGCGGCAGCCGCTGCCGCCCACGCCTCCCCCCTCACGTCAACCCCAAGCTTTTCACCAGGTGCACCCACCGCGCCGGCAACGCCTACAGATTCCACACCCACGCCTGCCAGTCCCTGCTGCTGCTGCAACGCTTGCTGCTGCTGTTGCTGCTGATGGGCTTGTTGTTGTTGTGCATGTGCGTGCTGGGTGAGCGCTTTGGCACGCGCCGCCTCCTTTTGCTGGGCCTGCGCAGTGAGGTCGTCCAGCCGCTGCCGCAGCGAGGCGTTGAGCGCGTCGGCGTGCTGCCGCAGCGTGGACACCTGCAGCAGCACAGTCCACACAGCACAGTCCATACAGTGAGCAGCAAGCCAGCAAGCTGCATGAGATAGCATGACGCTGATGTGCCGCATGCAGCTCTTACGACCGTCTAACACGTTGTGTTTCGCTTAGACCGTTGAGCTTTGTCTGCTCGCGTGGTCCCCATCTGCGGAGTGCGTGGGCTGTTTGGCCGACACGGTCCTGATGTAACACCACGCGTGCATAGTATTGCTCCTACTTATAGTGACAGCATATTAAGCATATCCAGCTGCATATCCAGCATGATACAGTATCTGATGATTCCCCATTCCCCACCTTGTGCCGTATGAGGTCGTGGTCCGACTGCGCGGCGCCCAGCGTGTGAGCCGTCAGCTCTGCGGTGCCCGCCGCGCCCGCCGCCACCACCGACATCATCTCATCCATCTCGTTCATCCTGCATGGCAGGAGCAGCGGCAGCAGCAGCAGCAGCAGCATCTGTGCTGTATGGCCGGTTGAGTTTGGCCGCAGCCCCCGATCAAGCACACCTGGCTTGGACCTGCCTTGATGCCTGCCATGGCGTGATGTTTGGATGTTGTGCACAATATGTGCGTCCATGGCCTATTGGCCTTGCATCCGCCCCATCACAAGCACGCAGCTCGGCCAGCAGCAGCAACAGGAGAATGCCATACGCCCCCTACGCGCTTCTACGCGTGAAAAAGTGCAACTCCATACCATTTCCGATAAGCGTTGCACACTTGCACACCTGCACTGCTCCACGCTCCTCAAGTGAACGAGAGCGTTTACTGGAGCCTTTGGGGTTTATCCGTGGGATTCATTAACCTTCCAGTATTCACCTGAAGAAGAGCTGCGTCATCATGTCGTCGTACTTGGCCTGCGTGACGCGCGCCTCCAGGTGGCCGATGCGCACGTGAGCCTCCGCCAGCGCACAGTGCGTGCTCACATCCTGGCGAGCCTGCGCACAGAGCGGTGGAGCGGCAGACCACGGTGCGGGGCAGTGCCATGTACGCTACAGTCATGCACATTTGGTTTTGAGTATGTATGGTAGCGCATGCGGCTGTAGCCCTGCAGTAGTGCAGACCCTACACCTAATGGACTAGAGGAGGAAGAGACGGAATCAACGCAGGCAGTGTCACGCATGCTGGCCTGCCTGCCTGCCTGAATGCAGCCGTACGCACCTGCTGCACCAGCTCCAGCGTCGCCAGCAGGCAGAACGAGAGCCCCACCAGCTGCAGCGTCCGCAGCGGCATGCCTCCGAAACCACCGAAACCGCCGCCCGCAGGCCTACCGCTGCTGCACCCCCCGCCAACCGCCAGCGTCAGAACCCCGAGCCCCGTCATGGCGATGCCCAGGAAGATGCCATGCCCCGCTGTACCGCCAGAGAGGGACGTCCAGCATGTGTGAAGCAGTACGAGTCCCAGTACCGTCAGCAGTACGCCGCATGCACGACTCATCATGCTCCAGCGGTACGCTGACGTGGCGGCGCTGATGGTGGTGGAGCCGCCCCGGCGGCCCCCTCCGCTCCAAGCTGCAGGTGTACGGGCATGTGAATGTGCAGACAGTGATCGATCCAACTTCACATTTGGTGGCCTGACAGGCCATTGGGGTGGGTTGTCCCATACGTGATTTGTGTTTCCTCACCACTGAAATTGCGTCGCAAACCACATGCTGCTGTGCATGTCAGTTGGAGATCACTCAAACAGCGGAACATGCGTGTGCCCCTGGGATGCCGCGGACACGCGCGTGTGCGGCTGCTGGAGCTTACAGTTCATTTTGAGGGGCCCTGAGGGCTCGTCCGCGTTGCCTCCGCCTCCGCCTCCGCGGGGCAGAAACCACCGGCTGCCGCTGCCGCTGCCGCTGCCTGCACGGCTGGATGCACGACCGTCACCGGCCCCTGCAGCGTCAGCAGGACAGTTGCACGCATGAAAGCACATCACACAAGCACACACGAACCCATCCGTTCACGTTGTTCCCTTCACGCCATGTCGCTTGGCAAACGGAAGCTCGATATGCTCTCCCAGACCCCAATGCTGCAATCTGCTTCGTGAGCTGGTATGAGGGGGCGCACATTATGCACGCTGCACAATACGCACAAACCCACTCACTTATCCTCTAATCCCCTAATGACATGCTAGGTCTCTGGGTATGATGCTGCCAATCAACGAATCGACCAGCCAATTCGTCACAGCTGGGGTTCAATGGTACGTATGGCGGTGGCGTACCGATTGCAATGGGAAGCAGGTTGTCATCTCCTCGTGTCATAGGGGACATGCGAGTAGTGGGCTATGTGTGTAGACACAGGGTGGCCCGCAGACAGCTGCGCTCCGTGGGGCAATGCTGCCCGCTGGATGCAGATAGGCGAAACGCGTGACTCCACCGCTATGCAAGCAAGCGCGGTAGCGAGCACCTGGGCTGGCAGTTGTCGTCGTGACTTATGACACGTGTGCAGTCGCAGCGGCTCAGGGTCCTGCGCCACCTGCTGTGCTGCGCTGTGCTGTGGACTAGCGAGCGGAGCGTTTTGTTGTTGACGCGGTGCGAGCAAACGCCTGCGAGCTTGAGCGCCGCTGCATGCACCGTGGGTGATCGCTCAACGTGGCTCACACACGACAAAACTCAGAAGCGCTTTGCTGCCCCAGCAGGTGTCTTCAGGCTGATCAGGTGTCACTCAGGCCAGCTGCAGTGCTGCGCTGCTTGGTCCGTGTGCCATGTTGTTCACCTCGGGCAACCGTTTCCTGCCAACGGACGCAAGCCCAAGGCAGGCAGGCACGTGTCAGCAAACCAACATGAACGAAGCGGTCGCGCGGGCACCAACCACGATCAGGTCCTCCTGCTGTGGAACTCCATACATACGCAGTGGAAAGGCCTGTATGGCAAAGCAGCAGGGCAACGCTTTGCTGCGCGCAAGTGCCACCCACCTAATCACGCTGACAGCCGCGGTCCAGCCTCTGACCCTAAACAGAGAATGCAAGACTGACCACGGTAAGGCACACACAGATTGTGGTGCTGAGCGCAGTGTTTGAATGTGCTGCTGTAGGTGCAGGAGTTGCTGTCTGCTGGTGAAACGACCACAGCCTGCACGGGACCAGCGGGTCACTCAATTGGGGTATCACAAAACAACAACGCGCTCGGAACTTGCTCACCAACCTCTTGTGTGGCCACTTGGTGCTGCCAAGGCAGGCCTTGTTTGTGTGGTTTGGGGGTGAAGGTCTGCTCCGACATTGACCTTGAACGCAGTACTGACAATCACCTTGGACTCGTGAGGGCTGTCAAAATCAAACCAACCGGAATTCAGGACGGCCTTGCTGCACACGCATGAAACACGGAGAGGATCAGATGAACCAATGTGGCTGTGTCGGTACTGGATAGTATTATTCTCTTGATTGGTGCGCATACGTACACGTGCGCATATGGGCAGTTGCTCTAACAAGGCAAGAGGTTTCCGGATGCGAAGTGACGTGTAATCCTTGTTACACTCCCCCTTTCCTAGCTGCGAGAGTCCCGCGAGCTGGAGGGATGCTTCCGTGTGAGCCCTCCTACAGGTCTTATGATTTTGCCTGCTACGGACCAACCCCAAATCCGTACTCACAAACCTTCGCCGTTGCCGGGGATCGAACTCCCGACCTGTCGGTCTTTGGGAACCTAGCTCTGAACCACTCTAACAAGGCAAGAGGTTTCCGGATGCGAAGTGACGTGTAATCCTTGTTACAGTTGCAGACTTCCCCATCTGTTCACGTGACAGCTGGAGCTGCCTTGAGCACGCCAGCAGGCACTGGTGGGGTGCAACACTACTTGGTTCATCGATTGCGCACACATGGCAGGCGGCTGGAGCTCGAAGCTCTCTGCAAAGCGTGAACCAGTGCACGCATGATGATGGACGCTGAGAGGGAGGGCATGTGGACTGCAGGGCAGGTCGTGCGCCCAAAGCACACCTGCGCCCAAACCACACCTGCCTGCGCTGCATGGGACGCTGCATTCTCAGGCTAAGTAGCACGCCGCAGCCCAAAGCCATGTACGCGTCGGCCACTCGCATATGCTTTTCGTTTCAGCACATTCGATTTCCGTTCCATGCCGTTCTCGCATTGGAATGTGCGCACTAGCGCCACCCACGAATGCAATGGTTACATAAATGCCATTGCCAGTCGTCAACGCGTTTGGGCTTGCTTAGGCAGGCCCTGTCCGCTCACCAGTCACCACTACTGCTCGGGGTTTGGTGCGCGCGCGCTGCACAGCTCGGCCTTGCCTTGATTTTGGTGTGTCCGCGCGCGCAGCCTCCTCCCACGCACATGCATGCGGTATGTAATTGACAAACGTGCTCAATCAACTCAGCTTGAGTGAGTTACAGTGTCTTAGGAGGAGCATGACACGCTGTGTGTTCACTGTGATTGCGTAGCTTACTTGGCGGTCAGGTGCGCATCCCACCAAAATCGCATGATGAGGTCTAGGGTGGCACCATGCTTGTGCGTATGCACCATGGATAGAGGCTGCACACGTCGTGGGGCCTGCTGCCACCATTCCACAATTAAGCATGCGTGCTAACTGCTAAGCATGCAGCACGGCAATGGCTTCCTGTGTGCAGCATGCTGCTGCGATTGGCGTCAGCAGGCGGTGACGTGCACTTCACAGCATGCAAGAAATGCTGGCCCATTGAGCTTGGGATATGGCGTCCACATGTACTTTCGCTCCATGCAGACCAGTCTGTCTGGTGCAGGCAAGAAAGGCGTGTGCCATCCTTGGGTGTCGCAGAAACTGGGGGGAGCATGGGCTGTGTGGCCAATACGCTCCTGATGTAACACAACATAACACAACTGGGCTGCACAAAATTGCTTGCACGCAAGCTTTGCTGACGACGAACGAATATTGACGACACGCGCTGCCATGCAACGGTGTGCCGCCGTGTGTGCTTCGGCTGACGCCGACTGAGGTCCAGGATCAGACACAATACATGGGGATAGATGTTGATAAGCTTTGTTGGGTTTGGTAAGGCACTTTTTGAACCTGCTGGATGGTGGATGACCAAGTCGTCTCACAACGGCCGTTTTGACCCAATCTCGCCTTTTATTTGCACCCTCACCCCAGGTGGTGAGCACGCACGCACTGCAGGTGACTTCCTCGCCACATTATTCACTGCACATTGCTTAACAAACAAGCCAGGCGAGGAAACCGAGGGGAGACATAGGTGGACTGCGTCTGCATGCCGCCCGCCCGAGGCCCAACCTGCAGCCCAGGCAGGGTTGCAATCGGAATGTACACGGGTAATAGAGGCTTTCTCACAGGTGTTATGCCAGTGGACTGGCGTTGGCAGGCTAAAGCCCAACTGTCAGCGAACCCTAGTGGGTTCCTCAGCAGGGTCGCTCAGTTCCTTCACAGTTCGTTTCGGCACAGCGGAGGAATTTCAGCACATTTCCTAGCTGGTGAGGTGGCCTGCTATCATATCGGTTGGGTGGGCTGGTGGCCTCCCAACGTGGAGCTCGAAAGTGCTCGTAATAAGGAGCCAAGCCGCCGCCGTTGCTACCGTTGCCCGTTGCGTTTGGTCCGCAGCATGCATGACCACATTATTGGTTGTGCTCGTGTTCTCATTTCAACAACGATCCTGCACCCCAGTTGTCACGGGCCTGCTGGCTTGCCACCAGCAGACAACATCACCGGTCTCTATCGCGCAAGGCTGGCTCAGTTTCTTGCAACGATTTCTAGGGATGGTTGCCACTTGACAAGGTGTGGCGCTGCTTTGGTTGGTACGATCTGATATTGGCAAACCCTACCTAGGCCTGCATTCTGTCCACAGCGCTCAAGCCCTAGTTTCAAGTGCATGTCCTGCCAAGTGTCGCCACGTGGACGTCACCAAGCTAATTTGAGAACGCTCGACGGCGGCATTGCTTGGCGGAAAGCTCTGGCATCTGTGCAGCGTCCTGCACAGATCCTTGTCGCTTATGTTGATGACACAGGCATTTTCGCCTGTTGGCCCAAGCAGCAGTATCGAATGATCAACTGCCGCAAGCAACGCACGCCAACTGTCACACCAGCAGCTTAGCTCATCGGATTTGGCTGGGGTGGATTCGGATGTAGTGCCCTACAAATACCACTGCACTCACACAGCACGGGTGTTGTCCAATGTACACGTTGTATGTACGCTTTGATTGCACAGCACACTGTTGGTCGCTACAAGTGGTTCAACCAAGTTGTCAACTGAAAACAAATGGAGGGCGCAGCACGCCTTGTCAAAAGGTGGTGCTTGTTGCTGCTAAGCATCTCCTGTATGACTGTGTGCAACACCCAAGGGTAAGTGATGTGCTCTTACTTTCCACATTACCTGAAACTGTGTGCCAGTCACGCACGTGTGCGCCTCAGTGTCGGGCTGTGTACATATGACAGTCCAGAGGCCTGCTGCCAACTCGTGGCCCGCACCAAGTGCTATGGCGCTTCACGGATTGAACCTACAAAGCACCTGTACTGAGATGATCTCCATCCTTACACCTTGTGCAAGCACCGTTCCCTGCCCGCATGTGGACACAGGCGGAGCGTACCAGGTGTCGATCAAACAATTGTCCATCTGTGGGAATGGAGCTGGAAGGACATTGGCTACGAGTGCAAGAACGTCCTAGGGCCTGCAGGCTACGCAGCTGTCCAGGTCAGGAAGTTTGGGGGGACGGAAACCATACGTGCACAACGCTACAGATTTCCACATTGCAATGGATAGAGCTGAAGAAGGTTGCCTTCTATGCTTTCACAAGTGCAGCTCAGCAAAGTTCAGCATGCTATAAGCCTCACCACACGCATGTCTCGGAGGGTCCGTGATCCTGGCGGGCGGGCATGGGTATCTTTGTATTGGGTTGGCGCAAGCACGACAGCACACGCTGTCTCTGTCAAAACCTCGCTTTGTAGCTGATGGTATTCTAGTACTGCGGAACATATGTGGCTCATTTGCGACGCGCTGAGCCGCCCTGCATGTCACATACATCACCACCTGCTGCTTTGCACAACTTGCACAACGCGCCCAGCAGCCGGAACGTGCAAAACGCTGCAGATTCCACCGTGGCCCCGTTTCCGACAACGTTGAAATGCGTTGTGTCAACTGCCGCGAAAAGTCCTAAAGGTCGCTGTTTGCATCTGCCAAGTTGGCGGTTTCGGATTCCTCATCAGCAAAAAAGCAGCGCACAAAGTTCCCAGTTCTGTGCAATATGCTAGGTCGCACGCAGGCACAGGAGAATACGTTGATTGATAACGCTCAAGTCCTGGCTCAGCACCACTGTCACCACCACTGTGGCAGCCTCATATGCTGTATGGTATGTCATCTATCCTGAATGGAGCCTTGTTGACAACAAATTCAGTGCTGACTCAGGTGCTCCCCTGCTTCAAACACGCCTTGTACTGCTATTATCGGTCAATAAGCGCAGCCTGGATTGTTTTGTGACACTGAGTTGGGTCGTCATCATTGGGGTAGCAGTAGTAGCAGTACTGTTGCCCGTGTCCAACTTGGGCCTGCTGCTCCAACAGAAACTTAACTGTATCGCGAGTCCCAGTACTGCTGAGTCGAGTCCCAGTAGTACCAGTAGTACTGATGAGCGCGAGTCGTGCGTGCTATGCCCCTCAGGGCGGGGCACCAAGACTCCTGCACGTACATGGACCGAAAGTGGACCAAAGTACACCACTGTATGTGCTTGTCGTCCGCAGGTGAGCCCTCCCCAAGAGGACATCACAGGCAATCAATGGTGGACTCGCTATCAGCCGGTTTCCTACAAAATCTACAGCAGGTGCGTATAAGATATGTCGCAGTAGCCACAACTCAAGTCTGCAGATCTTCATGCGTCCCGCATAATTTCCCGCATGCATATACAAATGCACGCCAACTGAAGTTGCATGAATGAAGCACAGTGCGCTCTGAGTTGTCTGAGGCTGTCATTACGCTGGCGAGTTTTAGCATGGTGCCAAAGCGAGCATGGTGCCAAAGCGAGCGTGGTGTAAATGTTTCCAGGCCCCTCATTCACCTTCTCATGCTCAACTACCGACAGTTTAGCCAGGACATCACAGCGTATGCCACACATGCGAATCAAGTGTGCGTGTGTCTTGGCGTATTGCACCTCCACAACTCCCCTGCTCACCGCATGGTGCTCTCTCACCACGTGCAGCAACCAGTTGCATGCAGCAACTGTCCACTTGAGCTACAGTGTAAGGCGCATGTTTCATGGTATTGTCACTGTGTCAACTGTGTCATAGTTTGTCCATACTTGTACACCGTACGTATGCGCCTGTGTGGACGGGTGCTTGAATCACAGCGTGAGCCTGCGGTGCAACAGGCACAGCTGCCACATTCATGATATATCTGCATGACAGTACACCATACGTTGTTACGCCTCCACGGCCTGTACACGGCAACAACACTGCCACTACCGCTATCACTTCCCGCTACCGCTGCCATCCCTTTGCACACCGCAGGTCCGGCGACGAAGCGGCGTTCAAGACCATGGTCAAGATGTGCAAGGACGCGGGTGTGGACATCATCGTAGACGCGGTCGTCAACCATATGGCCAACTCCAAGCCCGGCACTGGCCGTGGCGGCAGCCCCATCAACTCCAAGTGCAGCTACCCAGGTGAATACCTACCACATTTCTGAGGCTGGTTGACGTCAGGCTTGCCTGTTTTGCTCCTGCCTGCTTTGGCAGCAGGGCCTTCGCTGTGTAACCTTTATAACCTAAGTTCCCGTCCGGGGTTTTTGGTTGAAGCATGTGTGATCGCAACATTGTGGCGAGAACCTTGTTTTACCCTGCAGGCTGCTTGTATGGTGTAGGATTCACTGCATGCCGCTACGGTAGTTGGCGCTTTCCTGTGCGCGTGTGGGCGTCATCAAGATGATGTGCCGTCTGCTGTCCAAACATGCGGGCATCCCCACGCTTCTGCCTGCGTAATCTCTCTCCGATCTCTCCCCCTCTCAGTACCCTTAGTAACCTGGCCCATGCCAACGTGAATGCCTGCATGCATGCAGGCCTGTACGATTGCAGCGAGTTCCACCACTACTGCGGGAACAACAACGGCGCCAACTCCTGCAGCAGTTGCTGCAACTGCGAGCTGGTGGGCTGTGGTGATTGGAGCGGCATCAGCAACGTCGACAACTGCAACCTTGGCGGCCTTCCAGACCTCGCCACAGGCATGAACAGCGTGCAGGCAAGCAAGGCGTGTTTGCCGGCACCGGGTGCTGGACAAACGCACGCATTACGCTTGCATGGGCATTATCGCAGGAGTTGGGCTCGGTGGCGGGAGGAACGTGTAAATAAACATAATCTGGGAGATTGCCATCCAGAGCATGTGTGGCCCTTGTCGAGAAGGCCTGCCGTTGGCAGGCTAGGGAGGCGACCGTTTAGCAAGCGCACCTTGCGTCCCTTGATCGCATGCCCAATGAAATCACTCTCGCTGATGGGCTTGCATCCGCTCATCTGCACCCCGGTGATCAATCTTCACTGCATGCGCATGCAGGACAAGATCGCTGGCTACTTCAGCCACCTGGCAAGCCTCGGCGTTGCGGGCTTGCGCGTGGACGCCGCCAAGCACATCCCCTACTCTGACCTCGACACCATCATGGCCAAGTCCAACTCCAACCTATACGTCAATATGGTGTGTGTGACGCTCCTCTGCATGCATCACACAAGCTCGCCGTGCTTAGGCATGCAGCCTTGAACCTTCATGCCCACACGTTCACAATGCCAGTTCATGGATGAATGCATGCACGCCGGTATTTTCGTATGCCATGCAGTGCTGCAGGCAGTGCACGTAATGGCAGGGCGCTGTTGCAGCGCTGTTGGCACTGACAAACCGTTGAGCATTGCAGCCTGCACGTTGCAGCTATATGTTGCAGCCGCTATTAGCATTTGCATGTTGCTAGCATGTGCAGGGAGATACTTCGCTCCTCCTATGCCTATGCACACATGAATGTGTTATGCCGTTAGAGCAACCCAACCCATTTTAAGCATGGTGCTTCTTCCTCCCTCTTGCCCCAAGCAGGAAATTGCAGTTGGCGGCTGCGGTGACGGCTGCATCGACGTGCCTTCGTTTGAGAAGATCGGCAGCTTGTGGGAGTTCAAGTACCCTGCGGTCTTCTACACCGCCATTGTGCAGAACCAGGACCTGTCAGTCATCTACTACAACATCGACACCAGCAGCACCTGGCCCGGTGCGTGCTACCACTGTAATCGCCAATCCGTATACCGTACTGCATACCGTAGTGGTTGCAGATATTCACAGATTGCGTACTGTGGGCAATTGACTGATCAGGTCAAGTGTGCATCATGGCAGATCCGAATTCGTGCTGTGTATGTGCATGTGCGTACGCGTGGGAGTGGATGCGGGCGTGCGGGCGTGCGGGCGTGCGAGCCATGCACCTTTGCAGTGCTGGATGGAATGCTGTAGCATTCTAGCACTACTTGGGTGACACATGTTGCAGGCCATGCCGTGTGTGACGGTGTCACAGCAGCTGTGGCGGGGTTCACCGCAATCTCTCCTGACACAGCCTCCTTGCCGTGCACACATTCCATGCAGACGGTGGAAGCTGCCCGGGCAAGCGGCTATGGGCCTCCGGCAACCGTGCGATCTCTTGGGTGACGAACCACGACAAGATCAAGGACCAGGGCGGCAACATCTGGCTCAACACCTGGGGCGGGGGTGCGCTGTACCGCTTTGCAAACCAGCTGATGCTCGTGCACCCGTACGGCCAGCCGACACTCTTCTCATCCAACAACAACGTTGACCCAAGCGGCCACGACGGCGCGCCGGTGAAGTATTCGGTGAGCTTAAACCGACCGGCTGCTCGGGAGGGGGAATGTAGATCTGGTCAAGGTTGAACTGCCAGCCACGGTGCAAGTTAAGTGCCAGCCACGGTGCAAGGTAGGAGTGCAGCCAAGGGCGCAGCCATCCACGGTGCAAGTGTTTGCTGCCGTCAATCTAGTCAATCAGCTTGCATGAACGGATACAGGGTAAGGCTTGGCTGTTAGCATAATTCCTACCGCAGTCAAAGCATTGGTGCGTGATGCCATGCATGCTCATCTCTCAATAATCTTACCGCCCTATGTGAGCCTGCTGCCCCTTTCACCCAGCCAGGTCACCTGGGTTGTCCAGCGCATTAGCCGGCTGCCTGGCTTGGGCACCCTTACGCATCATATATGCTCATGAGGCTTCTAGAGAAGCTGGCGGGCATGGAACATGCAAGCATGCGGCATACCTTCGCCTTGTCTGTCAGCGATCATCAGGTGGCCTCAATGATATGCCTGCATTCCCTGGGCGGGTGAGCCTGGCAAGAGGGCAAGCCAGAAATATCTGAGCATGTTCATGAAAGGTCTGATCAACCCACCACGCATCCCTGTAATGGCCCTGGCCCTGCCCCCGCCTTATTTATCGCCTGCGGGAATGCCTGCGTGCGTGTGTGCACTTGCGTGCGCTTGCAGGACTCGTGCACCAATGCCGGCACCTGCCCGCTGCAAGACGTGTACGACTCAAACGGCAACTACGCCAACGGCTGTGGCGCGTTCGGCCACAGCAGCGCGCCCTACGTGTGCGAGCACCGCTGGCCCGAGATTACCGGCATGGTGGCGTGGCGCAAGTACGTGCGCGTGTGTGCATGTGCGTGCATGTGCTGTGTGCTGTGTGCGTGCATGTGCTGTGTGCAGGAGTGTTTGAGGGTTATGGAGTTACGGAGGTACAGTACACCGTATCCTGACCTTGTTTGCCGCCAGCTTGTCCTACTGGCATAAGCGTGCATGGGACCTCAGTGCCTGCGTGCCGATGATGTAGCAGTGCATGTGTCTGATGTGGCCATTTCTCCACTTTCCCGGATAGGACCCCATCGAGGGGGAGCATGGGGCGTCCGGCCGACACGATCCTGATGCAGCATGTTATGATGCAGCCGTCAAGTGCGCATGCCCATAAGGATATCTGGGTAGCACCGTGCAAATGTTTATGAAAGTCTTCCTGACTTGCCCCCTGGTGTCCACGCCGCCCCGCTGCAGGGTCGCCGGCCTGGCCCCGATCGTCTCCGGCAGCTACCAGCTCTACGCGAGCAACAAGGCAATCTCCATGGCGCGCGGCAACAACAACGCCGCAACCGCATTCTTCTTTGGCTCCATGTCGTCCTCCCGCGTCGACATGTGGGTCAACACGTACGGCATGAAGCCCGGCAAGTACTGCAACGTGGCGGTGGCCGGCTGCTGGGTCCCCGGCAAGGGCTGCGTCGCGACATGCGGATGGACTGTGGAGGTCAACAAGGACGGTTGGACGCACATCATGGTATGCAATCCGATCACATCCTTTAGTGCGTGTCCGGCTCAGCATGTGGCCGTGAACATGTGATACCAATCAAACTGTGATGATTGCGGCTGAGAGGGATGCCCAGGAAAGAATGCTGCATGAGGCTGCCACAATACAGGCTGTTTTGTTGTTGGAGGCCAACCGTGAAGGCCAACGGATATGCAATGGTTGCATGCTGATCCAGGGATGTGTGCAGGTCTATCTGGCCGTCCGCCATAGCTGGCCGGCACGGCTGGCCTACTGTAGTCAATGCAATGTCGGATTGCGGCAGTGGACCCGCCGGTTGTGCTACTGCGCTGCCGGTTGTGCTACCTGCATAATGCACGCGGCCTGCATCCGCCATCGATATCATGCTGTCCCCATTCGCAATATGCTGCTGTCAGCTGCCATTAGTCACAGCGGTGTTCGTCTGCTGCGTTTTCCTTGCCCGGCTTTGCTTGTGCGCTGGGATACTTCTGTTCGTTGTGCCTTTGTTCGCTGCGCGTGTGCAGGTCAGCCAGTGGGACGTGGTCGCGTTCCACGCCAACGCAATGCTGCCGCAAGCGAACGGCAAGGCGGAGCTGTGAAGCCAGCACGCCGACATATGAGGAAATAAATCAAAGCCACGTCGCTGGCAGTGGGGGGCTTGCCCTGTCTTGCACTGCCTCTGCTTGAGCAGCGCTGCCTCAGCCCAGGCATTTGCCGTCCTAGGGTAATAAGTCTGATATTTAACATATCAATTCGGCTAGGGCCTGTCATACGGTGGGTGCCCGTCTCGGGCACATGGATGCCCTGAATAAGGGGGCAAGTGATGCGGTTGGGCAGTGGGCAGGCAGTCAGCGAATCACAACCTTTATTGTTGCATATGGAGCTCTCACGCTGTATGCATGCCGAGGAGGGCCCTGCTTCCCCCCACTGTGCATGGACGCCCTCTGCAACTGATGTGAGGTTTGGGTGTGTGCGTGTTGCGCGCACCTGGAGGTGTGCACCGCACCTGGGCTGCCAGGAGGGTGCCGGCAGCTCTCCGCAGCTCTGCCAGAGGTCGGCAACACACCTGCCTGCTTGGGAGGATGGTGGGCGGACAGGAAGGCAGATAGAGCAAAGCCACCGATGCAAGCGATGCCGGGGAGCGTGCGCAGCGGCCCACCACCCACTCAACGCGTGTACGCCATGTACGGTGCTGCCCACTCTTGTTTGCGGACAGCACGCACGCCGGGCAGACGCACTGCTGCGTATTGATTTGTATTACCTTGTATTGTGTTGGCAGCATACCAGGAAAGATCGACGACCTTCCCGATAGACCTTCTATCAGGGCGCGCATGCATGCGAACAGCTGGACACGTGCCGGCGTATAGCATGTGCACGAGTAGCGCGTTGCAGCTACGTGCAACTTGTATGAATCGAGTGCATGTGCGCCATTTGGCTGCATTGCGGGGGCGAGCTTTCAACCCACTCCCCATGTTTGCATTGGAACACTGCTTTGCCACAAGCAGGCTTTCGACACCAGCCAAGAATTGTTTATAAATCGTTTGCCGACCGACCTTGGTTGGCCTTCCGTAGCATCGTTGTCCACACCACGCACTCAACTGCGGTATTGTCTTATCAAAGTGCGCAGGCATTGTCAGCGCGCTATCTGATGCGCACGCTCAGGTATTCTTTACGGTGCCCACAAGCACCGGGGTCCCTGCCCAAATAAACTCGTTGATGCTTTGTGGCGATGGCCAGTAAATGCCCGCCACCTGCCAGGCCCCATAGCGTGATCTGACTGATCAAGGATCGCATACTGTATGCACATTCTGTCTCCGTGCAGCTTTTACACTTTTGCATGTCGTGCCCATATCATCCGGCTTTCCGGTCCCAACCGCCCGCATGCAGGTATAAACCAACCACACACGCCATGCCATGTGACGTGCAGCTTGCGCAGCATACAGCATGTGCCTTGCAACCACCCTTATGTAATGCAATAGTAGCATGCTTGCTTTGGTGTCCTGCCCAGCCGCATTGCAGCCCCATACCCACATCTCACAAGGCAGGCTCGCTACATGTTTAACATGTATCAACGCAACACCACAGCTTAAGCGCTGCATGCCAGGTATGCAGTTCCAAGCATTTGGTGGGGGGGAACACCCTCCTCGGATGCACGGGCAGTTGGACGATAATGGATGCAGGCAGACAACAGGATCTTGCTACAGACAGGGGCCAGACTAGATAGGTAGGCCTCCCCCGGGATTTTGTTTGTAGGCCGCCTCCCAAACCAACACAGATGAGTGGCGAGATGCTGCGCTCACCGACCACTCACAGACCCTCATCAGCAGCCCGGTCAACCTCCTCCAGAACGCGCCTGCCACGCGCATTTCCCAGAACACAGTGCCCCCAAAACGCACCTGCGCTGCATGGGGCGATGCATTCCCGGGCCAGCACGCTGCAGCCAAAAGACGTACATGCTCCGACCATCTCTCGTACGCAAAGTTACCCTTGCTTTTCGTTCCAGCACACGCGTTCTGACCCAAGCCGTTCACGCATGGCTGGCATGGGAATGTGCGCCACCCATGTGCATGCGCGCATATGCTGCAGCGGCGAGTGTTGCCTCACCTGCCTGTCATCTATGGTCTGTGCGTGACAGATGCGGCGCTGCTTTCCACCTGGCATCACGCAGCGACTGACTGCTCCTGCGTGGCGCCTGCAGTGCCCAGCACCTACTACTGGCCAGGGCTACCGGACCTTCATTGAAGGCTTCAGCGTGGCCAGGGCTATCGTACTGATGTAGTTGTACACCGTAGTCGGGACACGGGTGTACCGTGTTGCTGCACGCTACATGTACGCTCAGCAGGAGGCATGAGAGGCACGCTGGCCTGCATGGCATACATACCGTAGGCATACGTGCAGCATACATGCTACTTTCCGTCATCAGCGCTGTCCGCTCGCCAACCACTGCATGGGGCTTGACAGTGCGCACCGCATGTTAGCGCGCACAGCTCGGCCTTGCCTTGTGGTGTGTTGGCACCCCCTTCCTCTCTCACACATGCATACGGTGCACACACCATGCTCATCAATAAACTCCAGCTTCAGTGAGTTAGAGTGCTGTAGGTGGAGCATGATTAGATTAGATTAGATTTTACATTAGGAGCTTTCTAGCCAAGGCCGACACTCCCCTGCCCCAGATGAGGACATAAAACTCTCGCAGGTGCGAGTCAAGCAAACAGGCAACAACAGGCCAACACTGAACGCGGGTAGTAGGTGGAGCTTGACAGGCGGTGTGTGTGTTGTAGTGTTGGCCTGGGTTCCAGAGTCGCATGGAGTTTAGGGCAGCACCAGCAGGACCTTGCTTGCGCGCAGATACGGTAGATGCCGCGCAGGTCGTAGTAGGGCGCGTGGGGCCTGCTGCCACCATTCCACAACGCAATCAAGCGCGCAGCACAGCAATGGCTCTCCGTGTGAAGCACGCTGCTGCGATTGGCCTCAGCAGGCGGTATGGCGCCTTCCCAGCATCCAAGCGGATGGAGGCATGTCAGTGGAATCCAACCGATCTCGCGTCCCCATGCAGACCGGTCTGCCTGGTCAAGGTAGAAAGGTGTGCGCCATCCATCAAAATTGGGGCACAATAAAGTGCTTGCACGCAAGCTTATTCGCTGACAGGTGATGAGCACTGACGGCACATGCTGCCGTGTGCCGTCGCGTGTGTGCTGCTCATGCCAACCGAGACAGGGTCAGACACAATGCAGGGCGACAGATGTTAAACAGCTCTGTAACATGGCTAGTGAATGCAAACATTACGGGCTCCATGCTATGTCACTCGTCCCAGCGAACCGCTCGTCCCGCATCGCCATTGGATTGCCGCGGTGCGCGTGCATGTG
The DNA here is from genome assembly GCA_001662385.1 of Chlamydomonas asymmetrica. Taxonomy (NCBI): domain Eukaryota; kingdom Viridiplantae; phylum Chlorophyta; class Chlorophyceae; order Chlamydomonadales; family Chlamydomonadaceae; genus Chlamydomonas; species Chlamydomonas asymmetrica. The sequence goes on from BDDA01000784.1 coordinate 42,211, forward strand.
CACGTGCACACGGTCTGAGGCCTGACAGCGGACTACTCAGGAGGCCAGGCAGGCAGGTCGCGGCAAAGGTAGGGCAGGCGCGCAGCTCATACTGGTTCAAGGCACAGTACTCCGAAGCAGCTGTATGTACGCTGGCCGCGCGCAACTGTGTGACCTGCTGCTGATGCTTCCCCGTGCGCGGAAGCACCACGTTCGAGCTGTTTTGCCCAAAAATCTTCGGAAGCCTGTACCGGGTATAATAAGGCGCTTTTGGACCTCCTGGACATTGGACGCGCACGTCCAGCGGCCAGCTCGGCAATCTTGAGTCTTGTCTGGTTGCACCCTCGTTCGGGCGAGCGCGCACATGGTGCAGGTAGCTTTCTCGCAACATCGAACACGACAGATTGTGTTGCTGTTTCCAAGACACAGAACCCAGTTGGAAACCTGAGGGTCCGAAACTTGCGTGCTTGTTGGCGCACGCAACACGCCGCCAGGGAAAGGCCGCCCAGCAGCGCAGCCCAGGGGTTGCAGTTGGTATGCATACGGATAGCAATTGGTATGCATACGGATAGCAGAGGTTTCTTCACTGCTGTTATGCCAGTGGACTGGTGTTGGCAGGTTAAATCCCGCCTGTCAGCGAGCCCTAGTCGGAATCGTTAGGGGCCGGTTCCTTCGTTCAAGGCCTGCCGATTAAACTGTACTTCCTGTTGCCGAAGATAAAAACCTGAGCTGGTGAGGTGGCCTGCTATTGCTTGGGTAGGCTGGTGGCCTCTCAACCTGCAGCTCGAATTGCTCTGGAAAACGGAGCTGTTGGTCGAAATGTTCATCAGTCCGGCTGCAGCGCGCTTTTCGTGTTGGTTATGGCTCGTGTAGTCATTTCAACAACGCCCCTACACCCAAGCTGTCACTGGCCCTGCGGGCTTGCCACCAAACAGTGGTGGCAACATACAGGTTCCTTGTGCAAGGAACCGCACAGTGATGGCCTGAACCCCTCTATCTGGGTGGGGCTGGGTGAATGCTAGGTGGGGTCAGTATTCCTTACACTGCCAGGGATGTTCACTGGACAAGGTGTGCCGTTGCTTTTGCCTGGAATGATGGCAAATATGAGCCCAGGCGCCTAGGCCGCATTCTGCCTGCAGCGCCCCACCCCCCATTGTGTCGCCATGTGGACAACTCACACACAACATTTAGGACGCGGTGATATTGGCGGAAAGCTCTGGCATCTATGCAGCGTCCTCGACATGTCCTTGACGCTGATGCAGACATTGTTGTCTGCTGGCCCCCAGCAGCAGTATCGGATGAAATCAACTACCGTGAGCAACGCCCGCCAACTGTCAGCAGGGCGTAACGGGGGCATAACTCAGATTTGGCTGGAGCGGATTGGGATTGCAATGCAGTGCCCTACATATATATACCTGTGTGTACACACGGCACGTGCAGTGTCCAACATACACGCTGTGTTCGCACACATATAGTAACGCTTCAACTGGTTCAACAAAATCCCAACAGGCCCACAAAAACAAATGGAGGGCGCAGCGCACATTGTTGTGTTGCTGCTTTGCATCTCTTGTATGGCTGTGTCCAACGCCGAGGGGTACGTTATATGCTCTTGCTTGCCACGTTGACCTGAACGGCACGTCGGTGCGCTCTGGGGCTGTGTATCCTAGGCCAACAACCAGCTGCTGCCCAGTCATTGCCCGCACCGAGTATGGCGCGTCATTGAACCCACATACACCTGTCCTGAGGCCATCTCAATCCTTACACCTTGAGCTTGTGAGCACCCTTCCATGCCCGCATGCAGGCGGAGCGTACCAGGCGTCGATAAGACGATTGTTCACTTGTGGGAATGGAGCTGGAAGGACATTGGCTACGAGTGCAAGAACGTCCTGGGGCCTGCAGGCTATGCAGCTGTCCAGGTTAGGGAGTTGGGCCAGGGAGGACGACGGCCGGTGCAAAACCTGCACCTTTCCACATTGCGATGCTACGGGGAGGTTTAAGAGGCGCTTTCCTACAGCCGATGAAGGTTGCCTTCAATGCCTTCACACGTGCAGCTCAGTGCATCTCAGCGTGCTTAAGCCCAACGCAGTCACACCGCACGTGCAAGTCTCAGAGCGAGCGTCCATGGACCCACCATAGGCTGTACAACGGTGGGCGCCGCAAATGAATGAGGCCACATTCATGTTTGTGGCGCAAGTACAACCGAGTAGTCAAGAGCTTGCCGGCAGACCGTCTCTGCCACTGCAGTGCTTTGTCTTGAGCTGAGCAGCTGATGTGGTAACACTGTGGAGCCTAGCTGTAGCTGCTTTGCGACGTGCAGAACCGCCCGCCAATCGCCCGCCGTCACATTCCACTGTGCTTGTCCGCAGGTGAGCCCTCCCCAAGAGGACATCACAGGCAACGCCTGGTGGACTCGCTACCAGCCAGTGTCCTACAAAATCGTCAGCAGGTGCGTATGCGTCACAACTCGATGCTGCGGTACTGTCCCGCACATGCACAAATGATGCAACCAGCTAGGTAAAGTTGCAGTGTACGTTTCAGAGTCTCAGGCTGTCGGTACACCAGGTAGAGCCTTCAGCACGGCGGCGGGAGTGACTGCAAACACACCTGCATACTTTCCAAGGCCCCTCCTTTACAACCTTTGACAGTTAGCCATGGCATAACGTACGGTATGTGCTACACATGCATTGCTCAGTGTATCACACCTCCACAACCTCCCCTGCCCACCAGAAGTGGCCCCACAATGTGCAGCAGCCAGTGGCAGGCGGCAACTGTCTGCTTTCGCCACTGTGCACGCTGCACCTGTTATGTGTGTGTCATTGTGCGTGCGTATGTGCATGCACGCGTGGACGGGTGCTTGGGCGCTTGCGCCTACTGTGCAGCAGGCAGCGCTCCCACCTTCTGTACACCATGCGTCATGCCACACATCCACCGCCCGCCCGTACACGGCTACACCACCATCGCCACTGCCCGCACCGCCCCACATAAAAAACAAACGCAGGTCCGGTGACGAGGCGGCGTTCAAGGCGATGGTGAAGATGTGTAAGGACGCGGGCGTAGACATCATCGTAGACGCGGTCGTCAACCACATGGCCAACTCCAAGCCCGGCGCTGGCCGTGGCGGCAGCCCCATCAGCTCCAAGTGCAGCTACCCAGGTGAGTTCACACCTGCAGTGACACATGTCCCGCATGTGTGAACAGCGCTAGCTGCGCCGTGCGTTCTAGCATCTTGTTTTACGTCAAATTTTGCACGTCGCGCAATTCTGGGTGTGACAAACTTGCATGCTGGAATGAAGTGTTTTGTAGGCATGCTGAACCTGCTGAGTACCGCCCCATCACGCTGCTCAATGCCAAATACCGCATCCTCGCACGTGCTCTGGGAGCAAGCAGGCAGCCAAGGCATAACACCCAGTGCAGCTATCTGGCAGGCCATGGTGTTGGTCAGCATGTGGCCGATGCGTGGCAATGGGGTCGACGTGGTGTGGTGGTGGGAGGGGGGCCATGCGTTGCGGGGGGGCGGTGCATGCAGTAGCAGGCTGTGGCATGGGCTGCTGGGTTTTCTGACGGCGCGGACTACACAGCCTGCGTGCTTTCACCCACGTGCTTTCGCCCTCTCAGTACCCCAGTAACCTGGCCCATGCCAACATGCATGCATGCATGCAGGCCTGTATGATTGCAGCGAGTTCCACCACTACTGCGGGAACAACAACGGCGGCGACTCCTGCAGCAGCTGCTGCAACTGCCTGGTGAATGGCTGTGGCGATTGGAGCGGCATCAACAACGTTGATAACTGCAACCTCTCATCCGGCCCGTCTGATCCCGGACTTCCAGACCTGGCCACAGGCATGACCAGCGTGCAGGTGAGGGCGAGGCGTGATGTGTCCACCGCCACCGCCCACCGCTGAACGAATGCATGCGTCACGCTTGCATGGACATTATCGCAGGAGTATGGTAGTGGGAATGTGGGATTCAGTGGTGGCAGGTACGTCGAGCAAAACTGATCGATATCGAGAAGGCATGCCTTTGGCAGACTATAGTTTAGCCGCAGCACCTCGCATCCCCTGAGCACCTGCTGCACGTATGCTTATGAAATCACTCCCGTAGATGGGTTTGCATCCGCTCATTTGCACCCTGATTCATCATCACTGTATGCTCTGTATGTTACATCATCTTAACTGTATGTGCATGCAGAGCAAGATCGCTGTCTACTTCAGCCACCTGGCCAACCTCGGCGTTGCCGGCCTGCGTGTTGACGCCGCCAAGCACATCCCGTACTCTGACCTCGACACCATCATGGCCAAGTCCAACTCCAGCCTCTACGTCAACATGGTGCGTGACTGCGTGCTGATCACTCATCCATGAGCGGCCTGATCGGCCAAGTGATGTAAAGCGAATCATAGTGCGTGCAGGGCTCCTCTGCATGTGGCGTACAGGCTTCAACTGCTCCTCTTCACGTGCTCGCTTGCACAATACCAGCATGGATACTGGTAAATGTGTATGCCAAGCAGCGCTGAAGGCAGAGCACGAAATGTTGCATGCTTGCCAGCATGGGCATGGACATGCTTAGCTCCTCCTATGCCTATGCATGCATAAACGCATTGTGCCTCAGTGCCACCCATCCCTTTGACCCCACGCCATGCACCACGGTGCTCCTTCCCTTCTCATTCCCCTTGAGCAGGAAATTGCGGTTGGCGGTTGCGGCGACGGCTGCATCGACGTGCCTTCGTTTGAGAAGATTGGCAGCTTGTGGGAGTTCAAGTACCCGGCGGCCTTCTACACCGCCATTGTGCAGAACCAGGACCTGTCAGTCATCTACTACAACATTGACACCAGCAGCACCTGGCCCGGTGCGTGCCACCATAACAATCGCCAACCTGTATACGGTACCATGGTGGTTGTAGACATTCATAGATTTCGTACTGTGGTTGGATGTACGCGGTTGTATGTGCTTGTAAGTGCTTGTATGTGGTTAGGTGTATGTGGATGTACCGGTATGTGGTTGGACGTATATGTGAGTACTTGTGGGGGTGGGGGTGGGCGTGCGGGTAGTGTGGGCGTGCAGGCCTGTGCACCTTTGCGTTGCCGAATAAGATGCTTTAGCAGTATTTGGGTAACACATGTAGCAGGCCATGCCGTGTGTGATGGGATAGCAGCAAGGGCTGTGGCGGGTTCACCACACCCTCCCCTGACACACCCTCCTCGCCGTACACACCATTCATTCCATGCAGACGGCGGAAGCTGCCAGGGCAAGCGGCTATGGGCCTCTGGCAACCGTGCGATCTCGTGGGTGACGAACCACGACAAGATCAACGCCCAGGGAGGCAACATCTGGCTCAACACCTGGGGCGGCGGTGCGCTGTACCGCTTTGCGAACCAGCTGATGCTTGCGCACCCGTACGGCCAGCCGACGCTCTTCTCATCCGTCAACAACATAAACCCAAGCGGCCGCACTGACGCACCAGTGAAGTATTCGGTGAGCTTTATTAAAAGCTACCGGCTGCTAAAGAGGGGGCATGTAGATCTGGTAGAGATTGGGCTGCCAGGAGGGGAGCCGTTAGCACCGCCGCGGTGCAACAGTTTGTTGCTGTTAATCAGATTGCATAAATGGATACCAATGGGCTTGGCTGGTAGCATCATTCCTACCGCAGCCAAAGCATTGGTGCACGATGCCACGCAAGCGAATCTCCCAACCCTAAGCAAGAGGGCACGCCAGAACTCCCTGAGCAGGTTGACGAAGTGACGAACGGTCCGCCCACGTCGCGTGCTCGTCTTGGCCCTAGCCCTCCCCCTGGCCCTGCTCATTATTTCATTCATTTGCTGGCTGCAGGGGGGATGGCGGGGGGTGGGGTGGGGTGGAGGGGAAGACCTGGCCGATGGAGCGGGGACTTGTTTATGGCTTGCTGCGCTTGCAGGAACGATTGTGCGTGTGCATGCGTGTGCTTGCGCAGGACTCGTGCACCAATGCCGGCACCTGCCCGCTGCAAGACGTGTACGACTCAAACGGCAACTACGCCAACGGCTGCGGCGCGTTCGGCCACAGCAGCGCGCCCTACGTGTGCGAGCACCGCTGGCCCGAGATCACCGGCATGGTGGCGTGGCGCAAGTGCGTGCGCGCGTGTGGGCGTGTGCACACTTTGTGCCAGTTTGTGGGGTTAGCGTGTGTGAAGGGTACGGTACACGGTAGCCTGGTCGTTGTTGCCGTCAGCTTGTGTCACTTGAAGGCTACTGCCTGAGCGTGTAGCTGCTTGCGTGCTCATGCAGCAGTGCTTTTGCCTGGCGTGGGCATTGTTCCGGCCTCCTGGACCCGGACGGCGGGGGGAAGCATGCGCCGTCCGGCCGCCACGCTCCTGACATACTGTAACACAATGTTGGCATGATACGGTGCTCAACCATGCCCCCGGTATTGCTGCTACCTCCCTGCAGGGCCGCCGGCCTGACCCCGATTATCTCCGGCAGCTACCAGCTCTACGCATCCAACAAGGCGATCTCGATGGCACGTGGTAACAACAACGCCGCGGTCGCGTTCTTCTTCGGCTCCATGTCGCCCTCTCGGGTCGACATGTGGGTCAACACGTACGGCATGAAGCCGGGCAAGTACTGCAACGTGGCGGTGGCCGGCTGCTGGGTCCCCGGCAAGGGCTGCGTCGCGACTTGCGGATGGACGGCAGAGGTCAACAAGGACGGCTGGACGCATATCATGGTACGCAATAATCCGATCACATCCCAGGGTGTGTTTACCTGCTGTGGTTTCCTTGCCCGGCTTTGCTTGTGCGGTGGGTTACTTTATTCAATGTGTGCGTTTGTTTGGTGCGCGTGTGCAGGTCAATCAATGGGACGTAGTCGCGTTCCACGCCAACGCAATGCTGCCGCAAGCGAACGGCAAGGCGGAGCTGTAAGGCCAGCACGCAGAAATACGAAGAGAAGCAGCCACGTCTCAGGCAGCTGGCTTGCCATGTCTGGCGCTGCCTGTGCTTAAGCAGCCCTGCCCCATACAAATTTCTGTCCTATGGTGACAAGTAACAACAGTACAATTCGGCTATGGCCTGTCATACGGTGGGTGCCCGTCTCGGGCATGCGGATGCCCTGAATAAGGGGGCAAGCGATATGGCCGGGCAGTGGGCAGGCAGGCAGTGAATGGCGTTTACATTTAGTTGCAGATGAGCTTTCGCGCGGTATGCATGCAGGGGAGGGTCCGGCCCCCTCACTGTGCATCGGCGCGGTATGATGAGATGTGGTGTGAGTGCGTACCAGTATGTGTTATGCGTGCACGGAGGCATGCACTGTATCCTAGATGCATGCCCACGGCAGTCCGCCATTACCAGAAGTGAGAGGTCGGCAAACTTCTCTGTGGAGTGCGTGGTGGAGGGACGAGCAGGGCCCAGCAAGCGAAGCGAGCGATGCCGGGCGGCGTGTCTGGAGCAGCTCATCTCTCAGCGCGCGCACGCGTACCATGTACGGTGTTACCCGGTCATCCCTGTGGACAGCGCGCACACACGCGCGACCGGCACACTGCTGCGTACTGTGTTGGCAGTTCACCTGGACAGGTAGACCATCTTGCCTTGAGAATTTCTGTTAGGGCATGCGTGCATGCATGCATGCGCACAATAGCACACATGCCAGCATTGGATCGAGTGCATGTGCGCCATTATTCGACGGGGGCGAGCTTCTGGCCCCAATCCCTAGGTCTGCATTGAAACACTACTGCTTTGCCCGCCAAAGCTGTAGTGTTGGCACACCGAGACTTGGTCCACCGATCAACCTTGGTTGGCCGTTCGCAGCATTGTTATCGACTCCATGCACTCAACTGCAGTACGGCATTGCCTGTACTGCCTTTATTGCCTTATAAACTAAACTGCGCAGGCATTGTCAGTGCGCTGTTTGACGCACACGCTCAAGTATTCTTTAGGGTACGGTGCTCAAAAGCAACGGGTTTCCTGCCCATAATGTGTGGTGCCTTTGTGGCAATGGGCAGCAACTGTCCGCCGGCTGCCCCCCTTGCGTGATCTGACGCATCAAGGGTCACTTACTGTGCAGTCTTTTCACTTACTGTGGAGTTTTTACACTTTTGCATGTCGTGCGCGTATCATCCGGCTTTCCGGTCCCAACCGCGCACATGCAGGTATAATAATTAATAAACCAATCTACACGCGCCGATGCCATGTACGTGCGGCTTGCGCATACAGCATGTGCCTTGCACGCAACTACCTCTTGTGTAATGCAATCTTAGTGTGCTTGCTTGTTATCCTGCCCAGCTGCATCGCTGTCCCAGACCCGCATCTCCCACGGTAGGCTCGCTATATGTATGCGCAACACGCATCGCAGCAGCCGCAGCGCAGCATGATAGGGATGCAATTACAAGCATTGGGAGGGGAACCAACACCCTGCTGCAACGCACAGGCAGACGGACGATGGACAGACGGACAGGGGTTGTGCTGCAGGGGCCAGCCTTGGTATGCCTCCCGGCCGGGGGCCTATCTGGGCTTCCTCCCAAGCACGCACGGAGCGAGGCGAGATGCTCCGCTCGCCGACCAAGCTGCAGACCTCAACAGCCCGGTCAACCGCATTGCTTGGGCCAGCGTCAGACGCCAACGCGATGCAGCAAGGCGTAAGGTTGGGTGTGACATCCTATACCGGCGCACGCCCAGCGCCTCACGAGTCACCCACGCACATCGTTCCGTCTCGAATAGCCGAAAGCAGTCCCAGAGCACCCAGGAGCGTCCCCAGTGGGCTGCAACACATTGCCTTCCCGGGTACTGGGAAACCACTTCGGAGCCATCAGTCCCTGTTGGCTCCGAAACCGGTTCCGCTCCAGCTTGTCGATCCACTAATGATCATACATAGGCACCACATTGTTTGCAGGCTGGTTTATAGCGACTTGTTGCGTTGCGCCGGTTGCGGCAAGTGTGTGTGATTTCAAGAGAGTCGTGGGCACGGCAATCGAGGCTGTGCGTGGTGTGTATTGTAGGCGCTCACCCTGCAAGCGACTTGCCGTACGTACTACAGTGTACAATAAAGGGAAATGAAGGGGTCCCTTTAATCCCTTATCCCAGCCTTTTTCCGTGATGCTAGAGAGCATCAGCAGGCATTCAGGCCAGCACAGCAGCAGCTTACACCGTCAGTGGGTCCAACACACTTCCTGCCTGAAGACTGCCTGAAGGGGTTCCCAGCAGCGTTCCTGGATAGAGAACGGATACGCGCATGTATCCACTTCTGGCAGCATTCCCAACAGTGTTTCTGGGCATGTTTAAGAACGCTCCCACACTGTCTTTTAGCTCAGCGTTCCCAGTTGAGGGAACCTTCCCAGGGTGTGCTGTGATCCCAAACGGGTCACGTGCTCCCAAGACCGGCGGGAAGTTCCAGGATATGCATCGGATAAGCAGCTGAGAACGCTCTAGGGGTGCCTTTTTCGCCTTTGGGAAGGAAACCGTTTGCCATAGCCTTGGTGTGCTGGCACGCAGATGTAAACCACCCAGGCTCAGTGGAGGTCAGGTTGGCAGATGGGGCCCACGACATATATAAGGAAGGACGTGCATGTAACGTTTGAGACCACTGCTGTAGGCGCTTCCCCGTGGGTAACGCTTGGGAAACGCATGCTGAATGAAGCCAAGTCGGAGGGTGATATGCAGTGTGAGGGCTGCGTCCTTTCAGCCAAGCAGTTGGACAGTGAGTTTCAAGCACAAAGTAAGTATTCAAGAAGGCTTTGTGTTTTCCTCTGCTCACAGCTCGCAGCCGTCTCGGACCAAGTGTCAACCTACCAACCTGCCATGTGAAATGGTTGAGTTGCTGTTGACGCCAAGCCGTATTCAGGGAACACCGAGCCTGGCACAACTCACCCGTCAGCACTAAGGTTGATTGCACACTGCTTGCACTGAGAATGTGAGGTGGCGCCCATCCTGGCTTTGCTTGCTTGTTGTCGCTGCAACTGCTAATCAATGAGGCTTGAAGTGGGAGCCACTGTGAGACAGCCTAAGAAAAGTATTACGTCCATAAGCCACAGCGGGAACTTGGTACCTTGCGGTAAGTGACACTGGAGCGATTTTGGGAGCGCCAGCTGGCCTCACGCGCAGCAACGCGCAGCAGTTTGGGACACGGAACATGAAGGGAAGGCGGGCATTCCGCATATAGAAGCCGAGTCAGATCAGGCACGGGCTGGATGCAACTGTCAGGGTTGTGCAGCGACACTTAAGCCCAATGTTGTAAATCGAGTCAAGCATATCAACACCTGCCCGCTTTACGCCTTGCTTGAACACAGTCAGTCGCCTTTAACATATTCCTCACCCAAGACACTTCTACTTGCTAATAGCCAAGAGCACGACTCAAGATGCACACCGTCGCCCCTGGTGCTCGCCAACAGACTGCGGGTCTTGCCAATCGTGGAGGCCGGTGCCATGCAAGCGGTCAGGAAAAACCAGTCACACACTTCCAAAAGCTCCGGGGCCACAGCAGTGGTGGCTGGAAAGGTAAGTAGGAAGCTGGGAAGCTAGCTGCACCGTGTGTATTGCGAGGGGTTGCAGGCCACGGGCACAGTGCAGCACAGCGGTAATGGTCTCGCCACCGCAGCACGCCCAAACTACATCATATCTGCACCATATCGTCAAGGTGGAACACCAGAGCACCCTGGAATCAAAGCCTGGCCTGCTGCTCCTGGGCAGTCACACCAGTTTCTCGTCACAATGCTGGACTTTCAATGCTGCGTTCCACACTTTTGGAAGCACGCACATGCTACGGGAGAGCTCTGTGCCGGAGTCCAGTATAGCTTTGTACATCCGAACACACAACTGGCCCAAGAGTTGCACCCAGAAACGCACAATTCACTGTTTGCGTGCCTTATGCATGTCATCACTGCGTGTCAGCTTGCTTGGTGTGTGATGCCAACTTGCGTGCGGGCGTGCTTCAAACCTTACACGCCTGCTGCGGTGGCGTGGCCTGGTGTGTAATGATGCCTTGCTTACGTGCGTGCGTGTTTCATACCTTACCCACCTGCAGCGGCGGGCTGGGACCTTAACGAACCTACCAAGCTCGGCGCCGAGATGCGGGAGATGCTTATGCACAACGGTCAGCTCGTGCAGGCAAGTTTTTGGCACGCCTGCCTTCTTGCCTTGCCTTGGGCTGCATGCAGAACTTAGACGGCAGGGTAATTACACTCAAATCCACACCCGCTGGGCCATACAGGATTTGCATGCACGATTGGACCCCCGTGTGGATGTGAACCCTGCCCCGCCCTACTCCTGTGTTGCATGCATGGTCACCGTCCCTCCCACCAATCCAGGCGGCACGCATTTAACCAATCACAAAGAAATGGAGGCCATTATATGTAGTCTGCTCGCACTATTCACACCATATGCATGTATGTTGCATCCCGTACTTACGCGCATGATGATCGATGCGCATGCAGGCGGCCTATGACCGGCTTGGGTTGGACAGCTGGAAGCCCACTTGGGGCTACACCACCGTCCCGGGCATGAAGATCCTGGACTATTTGGACCAGGACTACCCCCTTGCACCCGGCGTGCCCATCGGACCAGACACGCCCTTGGGCACCAACAAAGTGTGAGTGCTGAGACTGCTGACCACGACGCAGGCATGCATGTGTGCAGCAAGCATACACGTTGCCATCCATGCGAATGCCCGAGACCTAACCTGCATGTACGCACCCCGTCGTGCACATCCGCTACTGTTTCCTCTATCTGTTGTGTGTGCTTGCGGTGAGAGGGTTCGCTTTACCCCTTGCATGGTACCACCTCTGCCCCCCGGCTCTGAAGGTTGCCGCCTTCCATTCGCACCACACACAAACGCCCTGGCAGGCCAGGCGTCCGAGCAAGCACGCACACACCCACACACATTTTGACACAACAGCAGCTTGCATGCATTGCGCGAGACTCTACGCCGTTCAGCCTGCTAGTTGCAGCAGCAGGACAATCAGCGGTCCAACAAGGCGCAGGCGAGTTGTGGCTTGATTGCATTCCCTCGTCGAGTCGTCTCGTCATATTACTGACTCCCTCCTTTTCTGCTGCCCCCTCTCCCCCCTCCCCCCCCCGCCTCCCCGTCCCCGCTGTGTCCTGTTTGTGCTGCTCTCTCCCTGCAGCTACTCACTGCCCAAGAGCACTGCTGCGCTGAGCCCCATCATCTACGCACAAGCTGGCGAAGGATCCGAAGCCGCCAGCAAAGGCCCAGCCGAGCCCAAGACCCATTGGGGGCCGCTTGACGGCCTGATCGACCGCATCTTCAAGACGGTTGCGGGCATTCCCACCGCCGTGGTCGGCGGCTCGCGGCCGCTGTTTGTGGCGGACCCAAAGACCGGCCGTGGCGAGGTGCCTCGCCCGGCGTTCATGGGTTATGTGGCTGTGTCGCAGCCGTACGGCAAGGAGGAAGAGGTCGACGTTGCGTTTGTGTGGCGCGGGACGATTTACAAGGAGGAGTGGGCGGCCAACTTTGGCGATGATAAGCTGGTGAGTCTGCTTTATTACTTTGCTGCAAGGTGCAGGTTGAGATAAGCTATGAAGACGCTTGCGATGGCGGGCGCCTGCTTCTGCAGCGGTTTCTTAGCCTGTAACCGGTCCTGTTCCGCAAGCAGAAGGGACGTGTGTGATCCCATGCACAATGGTGTAGGCACTTGACTATCGGTGCCAGCGGCGGGGGCGGCGGGCGGGGGGGGGGGAAGC